>NQII01003581.1:116455-136681 GCA_002778355.1 Clitarchus hookeri
TATTCCAAATTTTGCAGCTTTACATTTTAGTTCCTTGTTTTCCATGGTTTATTAAGATGTTTATAACCATTATTAAGCTACGGCAAATGCACTAACAAGCATTGTTACAATCCTAATTGTCACATATATATATATATATATATATACACACTGTCGAGCTGTAGTATCGAAAGAAGGCAATCAAATTAGCGGCCAAACAAATATACAACGTTGACCAGAATCCATGTGCCAAACTTAGGGAGGTGATTCCTTATGAAAATGACGGTGTGGAATACATTGGGAAAAAAACTGTCTTGTGGTGGATATTGAGGGAAGTAAGCGGCATTGAAAATAAACGTGTGAAACGCATGGATGTAAAACTATTAATATGTACTCGAGATTGAGTGACACAAAATTCGGAATCATGTTTCAGGAAACGGAGATCGTACCTCTTCATTATTTAAATTAGGGTAATCACATTACTTTAGCAGGTAACGTTGGAACAATATGCGGTATTGAAATATTCTAGGTTTATTATTACTCACCATAGAAAAATAAAGACAAAATGTTTTCTTGTCCGACCTCTCTCCGGGAAACAGTTTTTGAGAAAACTTCACTCAAAATTTCGAAGGTGCGGTGTAGCCCTGCGTGGGTAGGCAACCCTAATACCACCCGCGGCATGCACATGGCGGAGGAGACAGGTGAGGATGTAATCACTGCTTGCGTGGTGCTGGTGGTCCTCGCTGCTGGCAAGTATGCACCTGCAGCAGGTGTTGGAAGTATGAAANTGAGTAAGTGTTGGTGGATTCAGAAGAAACCCACATATGCTCATCAACATTACGTATGTCACCTGTCGTTTGGAAAAAACAGCAACTAATCTGTAAATAACTACCATCTAATATTTTCTGCTGATAACTTGAAATATATACTGCGGTCATCAAAGGTCATCCATTTAAATAATCAAATAAACTATTCTGTTCTCTTTTTCGAGAAACATCCTTTCAGTACAGTTACAGTCATGGAGCAATGAGGCCTTATCGTTAATATATCAAAGGTTGGACGGAGAGCTGCGAGATTTCCATGCAAAGATCCATATAACGCACAACTTGAATTCAGGTCTTTATCTGATGACTGCAATAAAAAAACAGGTTATCTAAATCATCTGTAGAACCTGGTCCCATACTATAATCATAATTCAAGTCTTCAGCTTAACAGCTTCTTCGTGGTTAGTAAGAGTTCTCTTGAACATGTTGTCTGTACTCAACCTTGACGTCAGTATCCTTAACCATTTCTTTCCTAAAGTGCATGCCCTCATTGGTTGCTGAAGTCCCATCTGGCTGGGCGGACAATATTGTGTCAGACTATTTTCTAGCTATATGAAGGTGATTTTCACATCTTGGCAATGCGTTTTCAAGGTTTTCCATGAAGATAAAGAAGTGGACGGATTCTGGGCAAAATCCTGCTGCATAATTTTGTACCAAATTTAAAGATTGTGTAAAACAGGAAATATATTCAGCAAACTGATTCTTATCCTTGATGAGGGCCTGAAGCCCATCGTATATCGCGCTTATGTTACTACCATTGTCGTAACTCTATTGACCTGTATATTGTTTGATGTCAATTAAGTTTTTTTTTCGTAAGTCCGAAATCCTACTGTCAAGCTAAGCAGAACTACATAGAGAAAACATTTTGTTGAATTAAACAAAGTTTTTTTGTCCAAATCCAATTAATTGCTTGTGTAGATAGATACAATGAAAGATTTTGTTGTTGAAACCAAATTATTTAGTTGTTCTTATTTGGTTGCCCCAAACAAAGATTTGGTTTGTGTAACTAGAGATTAGTTTGGCTCTACGTTCACTAAAGTGGTTTCGGTTTATATAAAAACATTAGAAGTGCGGCCGGGAATCGAACCTTAATTGTTCGCATGCAAGCGTTAAGCTCTAGCAACCTCAGCTAAAGTCAATACTGATATTATAAGAATGTTTTTAAAAATACGTTCAGTAAGAATACTGGATAATGTGCGCAAATAATTATTCCAAATTTTGCAGCTTTACATTTTAGTTCCTTGTTTTCCATGGTTTATTAAGATGTTTATAACCATTATTAAGCTACGGCAAATGCACTAACAAGCATTGTTACAATCCTAATTGTCACATATATATATATATATATATATACACACTGTCGAGCTGTAGTATCGAAAGAAGGCAATCAAATTAGCGGCCAAACAAATATACAACGTTGACCAGAATCCATGTGCCAAACTTAGGGAGGTGATTCCTTATGAAAATGACGGTGTGGAATACATTGGGAAAAAAACTGTCTTGTGGTGGATATTGAGGGAAGTAAGCGGCATTGAAAATAAACGTGTGAAACGCATGGATGTAAAACTATTAATATGTACTCGAGATTGAGTGACACAAAATTCGGAATCATGTTTCAGGAAACGGAGATCGTACCTCTTCATTATTTAAATTAGGGTAATCACATTACTTTAGCAGGTAACGTTGGAACAATATGCGGTATTGAANTCGAGATTGAGTGACACAAAATTCGGAATCATGTTTCAGGAAACGAATATAGTAAATTTATTAAAATATAGTTTATCAAATCGTACCTCTTCATTGTTTAAATAAGGGTAATCATATTACTTTAGCAGGTAACGTTGGAACAATATGCGGTATTGAAATATTATAGGTTTATTATTACTTACCATAGAAAAATAAAGACAAAATGTTTTCTTGTCTTTCTCTCTCCGGGAAACAGTTTTTGAGAAAACTTCACACAAAATTTCAAAGGTGCGGTGTAGCCCTGCGTGGGTAGGCAACCCTAATACCACGCGCGCCATGCAAGTAACGGAGGAGAAAGGTGAGGATGTCATCGCTGCTTGTGTGGTGGTGGTGGTCTTCGCTGCTGGCAAGTATGCACCTGCAGCAGGTTGTGGAAGTATGAAACGTTTTACGCTAGTGTTGATAGCAAATATGCTCCTCGTGTACGGAGCAGCCAGCACGAATGCAAGAGAAGCAGTGAAGCTGTTCCGACTGCGCCATNAGCAAATATGCTCCTCGTGTACGGAGCAGCCAGCACGAATGCAAGAGAAGCAGTGAAGCTGTTCCGACTGCGCCATCCAGCGCGTAGTCAACCCTCCTGTGAGACATTTGTACAGCTCCATCAGAGATTGCGCGGGATGAAGGCTCGACAATAGTGACGTAGCCGAATGCTGGAGCACCACGGACAAGGCGAACGGCGGCATTTGACGAGTACGTCATTCGCCGTACTCTACTACTTACTATGTAAACATGTGTCATATATTCCTCTGATTGGCACAACGCTACTTATTTTCTACACTTGTCCTTCCTCGGGTGAACTTGTACTTACATACACATTTAGAAGCGTGGTGTTACAAACGTGTTACCTAACCTCACAGGGCTACAACGCATCTCAGAAATTTTTAGCGGTATATTCTTGAAATCGGTTAACGGAAAGAGTTCGGACAAGAAGAATTTNAGCAAATATGCTCCTCGTGTACGGAGCAGCCAGCACGAATGCAAGAGAAGCAGTGAAGCTGTTCCGACTGCGCCAGCCAGCGCGTAGTCAACCCTCCTGTGAGACATTTGTACAGCTCCATCAGAGATTGCGCGGGATGAAGGCTCGACAATAGTGACGTATCCGAATGCTGGAGGACCACGGACAAGGCGAACGGCGGCATTTGACCAGTACGTCATTCGCCGTACTATACTACTTACTATGTAAACATGTGTCATATATTCCTCTGATTGGCACAACGTTATTTATTTTCTACACTTGTCCTTCCTCGGGTTAACTTGTACTTACATCCACATTTAGAAGCTTGGGGTTACAAACGCGTTACCTAACCTCGCAGGGTTACAACGCATCTCAGAAATTTTTAGCGGTATATTCTTGAAATCGGTTAACGGAAAGAGTTCGGACAAGAAGAATTTTGTCATTATTTCGCCCTCTTGGTGATAATTTGCCTTGCATTTTTCATTACCGCCTAGTGTTCCAAAGTTACATGCGAAAATATGGTGACTATCTGTACTTAAGCAATGAAGGGGGACGATTTGGCCAACCGCTTTTTAAGATATTTATAATATCCTTTTCATGAAATACGATTCCGATTTAGTCGATACTTCTCAAGTACTTTCTGACTTTTTAACATTGATGCATTTGAAATTTTTATTTTAAATGTTGCATACTTCCCTTATTGTTCACCACAATATATTTTTTGCCTTTGTATATCCCGCCGTGTTCTTCATAAGGAATCACCTCCCGGTGTAAGGTACATGAATTATGGTCAATGCCGTATACAAATTATTCTAATAAATTTTCTATTCAAAATGCAATGACTTTTGGCCCAACACAAAAGGTTTGTTTATTCAAGCCAATATTTTCTTAGGTGAAAAAAAAATTTCTGTTTTGGTTTGTCAAGTTTTGTTTATTCAACAAAACCTTTTGTTGGTACAACAAAATACATTTTAGGCCGTATACCAACAATTATTTTGTTCTTCGGAACAATCTTTTCTCTCCGTGCAAACATTTTTTTTACACACTGTAACGGTATGTTTGCTTACACTTAATATTCGTTTAACATGCTGAAGCAACGAAATATTTGTTTGGCACTAACAAAATTGTTTCAAATAAATTATTTGTTTGGGGATAAATTTTATTAATTTGGAAGAACTGAGGCTTGGCTGTAAGAACAAAATATTGCTTAGCTGAAACAATCGCTACGTCAACAAATATATTTGGTATACTGAAACAATAATTTTCCATGTGAATGGCATTCCACGTGTAAACATTTTAAAAATCTTTCGACAAGCCCAGTACTTAAAACCTATTGCACGAAGATGTAGTTGGTGCACCGTATTTCAATCTGGAGTTGAACCAAAATATAGAGTACCATACTTGTATTTGTTAAATTCAGTGATTATTTATTCCAGCAATATGGCCCAAACAGAGAGATTAACTTCATCCCAGGACATATGTCTTTCCGTTTGCCCCAGTGATATTTTAGATGTTTTTATAGGGACGAGTCCAACTAGGATAGCAGCTTTAACAGTTGAAGTAATTACTATTCTGCGTAGAACAAATTGTTACATAATTTTGACGGAAATAAATACCTCGTTTTGCTAAACATTTTACAGCTTCCACTTTACGTTCATATACTTTGCGCTAATATTGTTGATCGTTTACAACCTGGTAGACGAGTGCAGCATTAATAGGCTCACCCTTGATCTTCCTTGTTCACAAAGAAACCGTGGTTTTCATGTGCGCGGTACTTTATTCATGTAGAGTCAATCCAATGTAGAGCCACTCTTCCAGTCGTTGAAATCTTCTTAGACAAACTTAGGCCCGCCGCACACANTCAATCCAATGTAGAGCCACTCTTCCAGTCGTTGAAATCTTCTTAGACAAACTTAGGCCCGCCGCACACAGGACTATTTTTCCTGGGAGTCTCTGAGATACTATTTATGAGCTAAACTAAGAGCTTTGTAACTTGATTACTCGTAGGGTCAGCCACTGGTTTTGTACGTCGAAGAAAGATTGCTGTAACTACAATACTTTCAGTTTCTAATCATGAAAATAAAACCTCTGGACGAAATAAACGACTGTGTACAAGGGAATGGTTAGCCTGAAATATTTAAAACTGGCATTTATTTTTGAGGATTTCGGATGAGTACACACATAACCTAAAAAGTGTATACATACGTGTTTATTATATGCAATTATTAATTCTGTCAAAACAATCACGTTGCCATGTAAATAAAGTCACGTGGCACGTTTCCTTGTTCTCATTGGCTGAGATCGGAAACTAGCAGAGAGATACGTAAATGAAATAGCACCAATCCAATTACCGAGATATAGTAGACCTAACCAGCAATACTGCAAGCAGGCATCGATATTCCCACTGTACGAGCGCGTTCAGCAGCTAGCAAAACTCGTTGCATGCGATATGGTAAGGAAAATTCTTCTGTGGGCGGTGGGCTTTAAATGGGAAACTCAGGCCCCTAATNACTCGTTGCATGCGATATGGTAAGGAAAATTCTTCTGTGGGCGGTGGGCTTTAAATGGGAAACTCAGGCCCCTAATATTACAAAGGAAGCCTAATAAGCAGATTTTCCTTGTTAAAGACCAGAGCCAACTTCTCTCCTCTTTCATATTTGTAAGTTCGTGAACCCTCGGATTTTGACACAGCAGCGTTTTATTTTAACATTTATTATACCTTTGGAAGCAGCTATTTACTATAATAGTATATATAATAATAAGACAATTAACATTTTGACACTACTGGAATACCTTTGCAATAAAGTATCANTTACTATAATAGTATATATAATAATAAGACAATTAACATTTTGACACTACTGGAATACCTTTGCAATAAAGTATCTTTTTGCACTATCAGTTTCATTTCATTTCGCCGGAGGCTGCTTCCTACATCAGTTTGAAAGCGGTTGTTATTTTCATAACGTATAATTTTCACTATAGATGTTAAAGCCATATATTCTGCTCTGTGAAGTAGAATGATTTTGGATTCTTCTAATTTATTTGCT
Source organism: Clitarchus hookeri (assembly GCA_002778355.1). Taxonomy (NCBI): domain Eukaryota; kingdom Metazoa; phylum Arthropoda; class Insecta; order Phasmatodea; family Phasmatidae; genus Clitarchus; species Clitarchus hookeri. The sequence continues at coordinate 123,010 of NQII01003581.1, forward strand.
TCTGAAGAATTATTTTCACAATTATGGAAAGGCCTGTTGACCTAAGCAGCTTGGTTGTAAAAACTCCATCTGCCGTCAAATTACTCGGGGATTCACCTAGATGAGGCTCAGCTATGTCATTGTCACTAGGTTGCATTTGGAATGTAGTCAAGTTAGGAATTTTGGTCACAGCCCCAAGTTCCTTTCATAAATGTTCATCTCTGGCTTTTATTTAAGCTGAACCCGAAGAGGAATGGTGGCCAATATCTTTCTCAAGACTTTCAATTTTAGTTAGCAGCCTATCATATAAGAAAATCTTCCACTTATCGCAATGACCATATAGCACTTCGCAGAAACATGAGGATGTTTTTTTAATTTTCATAAATTGGTACTTCCTTACATTAAAAATTAATTGGGTATCTGTAAAGTTCAGCCGGTAAAGGCAAAGGTAGAGATGTTTATTTGGTTGATAATCTAACAAACATTTCTATAACACTAACAGATCCTTAAGTGTATAGAAAAGTTTTCAAATAAGTTTATCAAAACATGACGTTGTAAAATTCAAAATAAATGTTACGATATTCTTTTAATTCACTTGGAAACAGTTCAAAACAAGTTAACTACTTATTAAATTATTTTTAAAAGTTCTACTTTACCATATAAAATGACTCAAAATTAGTTCGTTTCGTGTAGTTGAATTGAAACAATACTGTCGAATGGTTCCTTCGTTCTACTGAATCGCGTCGTGCTATTGCGACGAGAAGTGTTCAACTTAGCGTTCCCGGGGCGCTGTTTCCTTGCAGCTGACGTCTCATGTTGCTTATGCTACAAACTATGAAAACTCGCTATTGTTAACTGTTTAATAAACTGTCCAAACAAGTGAACTTTGATCGTTAATCTCGTTTACTGCTTCTGCTTACCGTGGACNTTAACTGTTTAATAAACTGTCCAAACAAGTGAACTTTGATCGTTAATCTCGTTTACTGCTTCTGCTTACCGTGGACGCCAGACAGCTGCGGGCCCGTACTGCGTGCTGCATTTACTACAATGATGAACTGCCGCTCATATACTACAACATATTTATTTTCTCTGTTATATTCTTCCAATGAACATGCTAACAAACACAAAATACTTGTTTGTAGATATTATAATTGCTATGCCCGCGGCTCCGCTCGCGTCGACTACAAAATTATTGTTTAGGTTCTTTTTTAAATAAAGTTGAATTTTACTTGGTATTAATTATAAGAAAATTAATCATTAGACATATATTTTAAAATAAAAATACTTATATGTTTTAAAAATGTCCGACACTTATTTTCCGAATGGCGATTATAAAACATTTTAGTTTAGTATGCAATATCTAAGAAACTATGTAATCAATCACAACTTAACTTTGTATACTGGAAGTATCTATGCAAATATTAAATTAGCTAATACACAAACTCTATACTACACCATACGGTCAACAGACTCGTGAAAAATTTATTATACACAAAACTTTTGATATCTCTTAAACTATAGGCAGGCATTGTATGCTGTATCGAACATTTACCATCGTAGTTATACAGTTATAATGACATATTTTTCCTTTAATAAATATTACGTTTATAATGGGGAAATAGAAGGTTGAATTTTACGTATTTGTTGTTTAAGAAATTAAATTGTTAAAACGCTTATTAGTATTAGTCTGTTATATATAGATATATGCTACCGCGGAGTTTTTTTAGCCCTTTTTATTCTACACAATTCTTTACTACAACATATTGCTCCATCTTTAACGGTTTAGACAGCGTATTGCAAGACAGCGCGCTAGCGGCAAACCTTTTTCCGACTTGATTCACTATTGTCGTCACTGCTTATTCATTTCGTTACTTTACGTAACTAAATATATAATAAAACTTGGCCCAAAAACATAGCCACGAATAAAAAAAANTTATTCATTTCGTTACTTTACGTAACTAAATATATAATAAAACTTGGCCCAAAAACATAGCCACGAATAAAAAAAAACGTAAATATGATAAGTGGTCCTCTACTGATAAGCGCACTAACAGACAGACAGACAGAGACACGTTGAGTTATATAGTATGTATAGATTACAGTAATATAATTTCATTATGCATTGCAAGAGTTGAGACAGAAACATGGCAGGGGATGTAGTTTCTATATATTTGGGGATGTACTTAATAGTGGAAAACTTTTAGCAGTAATGAAATTTTAAGAACCATTAGAGTTACAGTATAAATCACCGCTGTATGTATTCTCGCCCAATCTCACCATCTCTCACGATATAATTTTAAGGCAAACTTAACAGCGCCTTCGCCATACACACAGACACACACACACGCAACTCTAGCCATTTTATCACCATTCCGAGGGTTTGCAGATTCACGCCAGATAGTAACCTTTTCGCTCTGCATCTCGGGTAGCGTTAACAGGAAATTAACTAAACTGATGGTGCAGCTACGGCGGAGTCCCCCCAAGTGTTTAATTACTTCTCAAAAGTCCATAGCTTACAAGCGAAAACGGTTAATTGCTTCGGCGCGTTCGCTTTCTACCACAGGAGGGATTAATTTTACTCCTCAATTACGTGCTAACGAGGGAGGTCTCATCAAAAATATAATAGTGTCACAAGAATGAGAAATGAAAGCTGGAATATAAAGAGAAATATTTAGTTTCAGGTAAATGAAATTTAATAATTCATTGTGAAAGTAAAACTAAAGAAAGAAACGGTTTTTCTTAACATTACCAAGAAAAGGAATTTTAAATTATGCACGTAAGTGTACGTGTCTTCTCGTGTTGTAAGATATATATTTGGGCAAGGTATTTTCATTTCATTAAAATAACGTAATTAAATTTAAATATATTCTTCGAAATTTGTTTTCTGAAATTGGCTTGTGTCTTTTATATCAAGGAGACACAAGTATTTCATTTGCCAAAACGACTTTTAAAATTAAAGTGATTAATTTAGATGAACTGTCGAAAATATGGCATTTGTAAGATGTTACTAAAATGCTTTCTATGACCAGAAATCATTCCATATTTTTTTTTAGGTTTATAAATAGTTTTAATTGGAATCTCTTGCAACTGCTTATGCAACAGATACCAAATCTTAATATACACGATGCTGTCGAAATTCCCTCGACACTCATTGCTTATGTTCTGTACCTAATTTGATGACGAAACTTCCTTAGCTATTATTACTGCGTTAACACAGGGTTTACGCTCTCTACCATGTTAAAGTACACAGCTGGTGGAATACATGTCCGTTCTTCCTCCAGTAGTGCATGTATGTTGATCAAGTGAGTTAATACTGAATTAATTTGGGCGGCTCTTAACTGCGAGGTCTTGAGAGTGTTGTTCAAGTGAGTTAAGACTTAAGAGATTCGGGCAGCTCTTAACAGCGAGGTATTGAGAGAGTTGTTTAAGTGGGTTAAGACTGAAGAGATTTGGGTTGCTCTTAACAGCGAGGTATTGAGAGTGTTGTTCAGGTGGGTTAAGACTGAAGAGACTTGGGTTGCTCTTAACAGAGAGGTATTGAGAGTGTTGTTCAAGTGAGTTAAGACTGAAGAGACTTGGGTTGCTCTTAACAGCGAGGTATTGAGAGTGTTGTTTAAGTGGGTTAAGACTGAAGAGATTTGGGTTGCTCTTAACAGCGAGGTATTGAGAGTGTTGTTCAAGGGAGTCCGGCAGGCAAACAACACTCCATCTCATCCTAATGACTGTATATGGGCCTCGATCTATGAAACTGAGTAAGCCAGTTGAGGAATCGCACATGATTGTTTTCAAACAATGACGATGTTGACTATGACTTACGGACAGTTAAAGTATTACCTTGATAGGGTTATTGCAAATTGTTACGACAGTGTGAGGAGTATGTCATTCTCCAAAATGTATTGGTACATGCTGAAGTTATTGATCCAGCTATTATAACCTATGGACAGAAGTAAATTCCTTTTTATAAGCATCCGCGCAACCTTCTTGCACTGCCGCATGTTCCAGTAGGTGTGTATTTCCACCGGTAACGGGTGCGTGTTGACAGTGGCGCATTGGCAGAACACTGTAAATTTATTGTTCTATCATTGTACTGAAAAGGAGTGAACAAAATTCTTCAGAACTGACTTAAATTACGCATTACTTTTCTAACATCAGATTTTCCGAATATTTCATTGAGCATTCACTGAATTCACCAATTTGCTAGTTAATTTTGCTTTCATTTCGTCATATAAAAGATGTAAAAATATCCATCTTTCGTTATGTGTTTATACTGTGTATAAAAATGACATTTTAAAAAGTTAAAAATTTATTTTTGAGCGCGAATTGAGATCGAAACAAAAGTGTTGATAGCCATCACTCACATTTGACCTTTTTACTGCAAGCATTTGTATAAAATGGTATCTCTGGAAATGTGGCGTACGTTACTTTTTAATTTTTTAGGTATGTTTGGGTGTTTTAAGTGGCACTTACTGTTAAAGGTGCCTAATGCTACTTTAAAACATACTTTCCGAATGTTAAAAAGGTTTATGAGATCACTTTATTGTATCAGTGAATGTGTGTGACTCTTTGTGTATCTGGGTGTGTGACACCAGACGCCTTCCTTTTCAATTTTTGAAAGAATGAACCTAATTTCACCACACTCGGGACACGTTTAGTTATTGATAAGGACACTTGGCTTTTATCGTTTTCGGCACGCCGGAAAATTATTTTCAAAATGGCGACCATTTAAAAATTTACGGTGATGTGACTTATCACTGGAACATTTCAAACGATTCAAACCAAAGTATGTACGTTAATAACGCATCGTGTATGCATTGAATTTATATGGTGAGATTGTTGTCGGTCTGCCATTTTGGAAGATATCTCTACATAAATAAATACATTTTTTATATTATATCTGAAACACTACTCCACTTATTCTCGTCAAGATTTGGCACTTAAATAATACTACGGCAAGCCATGGAAACATATGCAATTCAAACCGATGAGGGACTGATTTTCCAATTAGCCGACAGTAAAATTATTTTAGGTTTATTTTGTATAACCACTACAACGCTCGACCCATTTCTACCTAATTTTGAATGATAACAGAAAATATAATACGCACCATGTTTGACAAGAAAAACACTTTAGTCAGACATTTTATAAGAAAGAGACACATTAATTTATAAGTGTTTATTTCTTATCTCGGGAAGAAACTGACCAATTACTATACCAATTAAAAAACACAAGTACTACTGCGGAAGGTGATGTAAAAAGATATGTATTAATTCAGACAGGCACTTTTTCTTCAAAATGGTGGCCATTTAATCATTTTAGCATATTATGATATATCGTCACAAACATGTAATAATTCTAACATTACTTTGTATGCTTTCAATATATTTTATAGCCATAAAATGTGTAAACGCAAAATCTTATTTGTCGACAATTTTGTAAGATAGCATACGATGACGAATAAAAATTTTTATGTCATACGTGCGGACAAAGACAACCACATTTATACCGAATTTGGCAAACTAGGATCATTACAGCAGTCAGTTTAAATTGCTTTCTTTTAAATGAACCATGCACTTTTTTTTCAAAATAGCGACTATATAAGCAATTAAGCTCTATATGTTATATCTACGAAACTACGTAAGAAATTTCAGCTGAACTTTGTATGCTGGCAGTACATATTGCAACCATTAAATTTACCTATTCAGAGCCTCATTTCTCCGCCATTTTGTATGACAACACAACATAAAAACATACAGTTTTTATGTCATATCTCGGGAAACAACCACCCGATACCCACCAAATTTTGCGAAGAAGTGGTACTATTGTAGACCATATTGATTTGTATGTTTTAAATGTGACAGATCATTATTTTCAAAATTGTGTCTATAACAACACTTATGCTTAATGTGCTATGTGTACGAAAATATGTAACTGATTTTAATTTAACCTTGTGTACTGTATCTATGACAATCATAGAATGTTGTAATACGTAACCTTTTTGTCTTCAATTAAAAAAGATCGTTTAATGAAAAAAAAAGTTTTATGCCATATCTCTATGCCCAATTAACCGATTCACACAAACTTTTTCACGCAATTTGTGGTGTAGTAGGTTATGAAAATTAACATGTGTAAGGTGCGGCAAAACGTTTTTAAATGGTGTTTATATAAATAATATATTTTTTGTTGTGTTATACCTTTGCAACAATTAAACGAAATCCTATAATATTTTGTAAGCTAACGATATTTATTAGAAGAACCAATTAGACATGTAGATCCTCTTTTGCCAGCTTTATGTGAAATAGAGCCGGGTGAGAAATTAAATCACTTTGTCATATTTTCGAAAACAATTCATCTAAATTCGACTAAATTTTGCACACCATTAGTGCTACAGAAGGCATGTAAATTTACATTATTTAATAGGGGTCAAACATTGATTTTAAAAATGGTGGCCATCTAAATAATTTGATAAGTGTGTCATATATATTTTGCAATCCAGCCAAATTCAACCAAAATTCTTATGATGACAGTATCTATTAGACAAATCGTATAGAGTAACTCTGTTTTAGGCAATTTTGTAGCTAGCACCTATTAAAAAAAATAATGTTTTCACGCCATATCTCGGCGACCAATCAAGGTGTTTACTCCGAATTCCTTACAGAAATAGCGATATGAGAGGCTATGAAAACTTTGTTGTCTTAAGTGGCTCATAAACTTAATTCCTTGAAGGATGGCCATGTTAATATTTCATGTAATGCAAAACATCATAANTGTCTTAAGTGGCTCATAAACTTAATTCCTTGAAGGATGGCCATGTTAATATTTCATGTAATGCAAAACATCATAATGATTACATCCGTAGTTGATACTCCGAATCCTACTACCAATGTGTAGTTGGTTGCTCACTAGCTTATTTTCACGAGGTTTTCTGGGTTCGAGTCCCAGACAAGGCAGGAGTGTATTTCTAGTTGTCTCGGTATTATTGCCTACGTTTCTACTTTTATATANGGTTCGAGTCCCAGACAAGGCAGGAGTGTATTTCTAGTTGTCTCGGTATTATTGCCTACGTTTCTACTTTTATATATAATAGTATTACTGTTAACGAGACGTCAAGGCCTACCTTTTAACTAAGATTTTAAGAATTTCATTATAAATTATTAGCAGTCATGTAGAGAAAAGTTTGCTTGTTAGTTTCGTCAGTAATTTCTTGTTGCTGTTTGAAGGAGTAGGCATTGGTGGCATACATAACCTAACTGCCGCAGAAACGATACTTTTATAATTATATTGGCGAAGAAATTTTCGCGAAAAATACGTCGTACGATTTTCCTTGAAAATGCTGTGAATATAAGTATGTTAAATATGTTAANAAGAAATTTTCGCGAAAAATACGTCGTACGATTTTCCTTGAAAATGCTGTGAATATAAGTATGTTAAATATGTTAAGTAAATTACGAAACTACGGCACTTAAAAGCCGATTCTGTTCAGCTTAAAAACTGCGTGACAATAATTACTGCACATGGAACCCAAAACTGTGGAAATACATACACGTTCTGTAGTTTGTTTTTGAACCCAGTAGAGTTCGTCTATTTCCGTATTGACTGTGTTTTATTTTAAAAGCGGCCAAGGAGACTCGCTAGTTAACGAAAGCTAACCGGAGTGGTCAGGAAATGGGAAATAACTTCATCACATACATGAGTAGAAGTTTTAATTATTTAGCTGTTGAGTGAGTACTTTTAAACCACCTGTCTAGTTTGTTCTTCAATCTCGTCTCGCATTCTCCTTACNTTTTATAGCCATAAAATGTGTAAACGCAAAATCTTATTTGTCGACAATTTTGTAAGATAGCATACGATGACGAATTAAAATTTTTATGTCATACGTGCAGACAAAGACAACCACATTTATACCGAATTTGGCAAACTAGGAACATTATAGCAGTCGGTTTAAATTGCTTTCTTTTAAATGAACCATGCACTTTTTTTTCAAAATAGCGACTATATAAGCAATTAAGCTCTATNGTTTAAATTGCTTTCTTTTAAATGAACCATGCACTTTTTTTTCAAAATAGCGACTATATAAGCAATTAAGCTCTATATGTTATATCTACGAAACTACGTAAGAAATTTCAGCTGAACTTTGTATGCTGGCAGTACATATTGCAACCATTAAATTTACCTATTCAGAGCCTCATTTCTCCGCCATTTTGTATGACAACACAACATAAAAACATACANTGCAACCATTAAATTTACCTATTCAGAGCCTCATTTCTCCGCCATTTTGTATGACAACACAACATAAAAACATACCGTTTTTATGTCATATCTCGGGAAACAACCACCCGATACCCACCAAATTTTGCGAAGAAGTGGTACTATTGTAGACCATATTGATTTGTATGTTTTAAATGTGACAGATCATTATTTTCAAAATTGAGTCTATAACAACACTTATGTTNTGACAGATCATTATTTTCAAAATTGTGTCTATAACAACACTTATGCTTAATGTGCTATGTGTACGAAAATATGTAACTGATTTTAATTTAACCTTGTGTACTGTATCTATGACAATCATAGAATGTTGTAATACGTAACCTTTTTGTCTTCAATTAAAAAAGATCGTTTAATGAAAAAAAAAGTTTTATGCCATATCTCTATGCCCAATTAACCGATTCACACAAACTTTTTCACGCAATTTGTGGTATAGTAGGTTATGAAAATTAACATGTGTAAGGTGCGGCAAAACGTTTTTAAATGGTGTTTATATAAATAATATATTTTTTGTTGTGTTATACCTTTGCAACAATTAAAAGAAATCCTATAATATTTTTTAAGCTAACGATATTTATTAGAAGAACCAATTAGACATGTAGATCCTCTTTTGCCAGCTTTATGTGAAATAGAGCCGGGTGAGAAATTAAAACACTTTGTCATATTTTCGAAAACAATTCATCTAAATTCGACTAAATTTTGCACACCATTAGTGCTACAGAAGGCATGTAAATTTACATTATTTAATAGGGGTCAAACATTGATTTTAAAAATGGTGGCCATCTAAATAATTTGATAAGTGTGTCATATATATTTTGCAATCCAGCCAAATTCAACCAAAATTCTTATGATGACAGTATCTATTAGACAAATCGTATAGAGTAACTCTGTTTTAGGCAATTTTGTAGCTAGCACCTATTAAAAAAAATAATGTTTTCACGCCATATCTCGGCGACCAATCAAGGTGTTTACTCCGAATTCCTTTCAGAAATAGCGCTATGAGAGGCTATGAAAACTTTGTTGTCTTAAGTGGCTCATAAACTTAATTCCTTGAAGGATGGCCATGTTAATATTTCATGTAATGCAAAACATCATAATGATTACATCCGTAGTTGATACTCCGAATCCTACTACCAATGTGTAGTTGGTTGCTCACTAGCTTATTTTCACGAGGTTTTCTGGGTTCGAGTCCCAGACAAGGCAGGAGTGTATTTCTAGTTGTCTCGGTATTATTGCCTACGTTTCTACTTTTATATCTAATAGTATTACTGTTAACGAGACGTCAAGGCCTACCTTTTAACTAAGATTTTAAGAATTTCATTATAAATTATTTGCAGTCATGTAGAGAAAAGTATGCTCGTTAGTTTCGTCAGTAATTTCTTGTTGCTGTTTGAAGGAGTAGGCATTGGTGGCATACATAACCTAACTGCCGCAGAAACGATACTTTTTTAATTATATTGGCAAAGAAATTTTCGCGAAAAATACGTCGTACGATTTTCCTTGAAAATGCTGTGAATATAAGTATGTTAAATGTGTTAAGTAAATTACGAAACTACGGTACTTAAAAGCCGATTCTGTTCAGCTTAAAAACTGCGTGACAATAATTACTGCACATGGAACCCAAAACTGTGGAAATACATACACGTTCTGTAGTTTGTTTTTGAGCCCAGTAGAGTTCGTCTATTTCCGTATTGACTGTGTTTTATTTTAAAAGCGGCCAAGGAGACTCGCTAGTTAACGAAAGCTAACCGGAGTGGTCAGGAAATGGGAAATAACTTCATCACATACATGAGTAGAAGTTTTAGTTATTTAGCTGTTGAGTGAGTACTTTTAAACCACCTGTCTAGTTTGTTCTTCAATCTCGTCTCGCATTCTCCTTACNTTATTTAGCTGTTGAGTGAGTACTTTTAAACCACCTGTCTAGTTTGTTCTTCAATCTCGTCTCGCATTCTCCTTACAGAAGCACGAACAAGCATTGCACTAGAACTACTAGACAGAGATCCAGCATCAGTGATGGAATAGTGGGTAGTTTGCGGATCATTAATGTGGTACTTTTATAAAATGCGATTCGTGTGTATTAATATACAGAATAACAATGTTCACTTACTCATGTGTATGGTTGCAGCTCATTACATCAACTGCTTGACGTGTAACGCATATTGGATGTAGATACCTTGCTGACACGCCCGCGATATTATCCTCCCCACGGGCGCCTACAATTTGACACGCATCGCGGGACATGTGGACAGCTAGGTCAGGTCAACCCAGAGGACGGATATTCAGTTACATGTGTCAAGGTTGTGCAGAATAAGAGTTGGCATATCGCCGAAGCACCCGGAAGGCGCTACGTAAACACGTAGGAAAGCGGGCAAAAATGCAGAGCCAAGCTAGAGTGGCGCCAACACGCACCTCTAGTTACACAAGAGAAAANACGTAGGAAAGCGGGCAAAAATGCAGAGCCAAGCTAGAGTGGCGCCAACACGCACCTCTAGTTACACAAGAGAAAACGGCTGACAAGCTTGGAAGTGGTGCCACGAGCACTCCTCGCTTTCCCCCTTAGCAAACCACGGGGCAACTTGGACACGCACTGCTGTAGGAGAGCTGATAGGGTAAGTTTTAGGGCGCAGGTCACCCCTCCTTCCNACGGGGCAACTTGGACACGCACTGCTGTAGGAGAGCTGATAGCGTAAGTTTTAGGGCGCAGGTCACCCCTCCTTCTACCAACAATAACCATAGAGCATGTATGAAGTATTCGTTGTACTGCGCCCTCCTCCCACCTCCCTTCCCCAACAAGGGTGACACATGTAGGAACTTAGAGAGGGAGTCAAGATAGTATATAAGCGAATTTATTAGAGAATAGTGAGTCAGTTTTTATCACCGCGCCGAGAGAGTTAGTTGCATAAGGAATCGCGAGAGGACGTTGGAACGAGGGGAGAGCGTCGCAGAGTGAACCCAGAGCAGCAGTCGAGGGGCGACGGCACTAAACGCGGGCCTTTCCAAGGCCGCCCACATCGCTGGACCTCATCCAGCGGACACATACCAAGCACTGTAAGCAGAACTAAGTATCAAGTCATAGTCCAAAGAAGGCCCCTCCCCCACGACATCGCCCACAGTTAATCCAAGTTAGTTAAATAGAGTACCACACCTTGGAAGTGTTTCAACTGTTTCTGCATATTTAAACTCGAGACAATATAACCAACAAGTAAAATGAAACACCGAAAGACTGCCTTATTGCTATACCCTCAACCTTCAAGGCACCTTATAGTCTGTGCCATCGAATATTAACTGGGGACCCTAGGACCCACAGGTGGAGAATAGCGTCATGCTACTTAAATCTCTTCTTCGCTCAGTATTTACGTTAACATACGCAATTTTCAGGCAGGGACATATACGAAATTTTATTTCAAATGTCTTCTACACACAGGGAACCAGCCCTAGGCAAATATAGTATTTTTGTTTTCAATAAAGTTAACGGAAACTTAAAAAAAATAAAAATCCTTAATTTGCTACATGAAAATTATACACGTGAGTGAAAAGAACGCNACATGAAAATTATACACGTGAGTGAAAAGAACGCCCTCGTGTTGGTGTGACTCATAAGTAATATGTGAATATATTTACTATAGTCACAGGAAAATTTCGCGTTTTGAACAACCTTAAGGCTAGACTCCATATCTACATGTTTTTCTGAGCCTGTTTTCTGTTCATTCGCTGCCGCCCCAGTGTGCAGCCAGTTCTACCTCAAGATAGGTTGCACTGGATTAGGTGCTTGTATCCTCACAGATGTGTTATTGGCTCTAAGATAATATGGGCGTTTCTAATAAACTGTCGTTCAGTTTCAAACAGAAAAGCAATAAAATGAATATGCGAAATTGTTCATTCTCTATAGGAGCGATCATTTATTTTGTAGCTTGTGGGGCATGATATCCACTTCAACAGGCCAAAGCCACATTTATGTTTCTTCATACACATATCTTCACCTCATATTAAAGTAAATAAGAAGTAATACTTTTCTTAATACTAAAATATAATGCTGTCATGAAGTCTATGTAAATTTCCAAAAACGATAATGAAACTACGTTCCGCAGTTTGCGCGGCGGATGGAGCGCGCGTCACCCACCAAAGCAACCGTGTTCGACTCCCGGCGGTACCGCTCCTCGTGTGTGCATCATGACGGACGAGGCCGCTGATCAGAGGGTTTTCTCGGAGATAAAACCTTTCCCTGTCCTTGCACTCCAGCGCAGCTCCATACCACCTAAATCACCCTTATCAGCTCTCAAGACCTCGCTGTTAAGAGAAGCCTAAATCTCTTCACTAACTCACTCAATACCCCGATATCACGAGTCACTCAATCCTTCCGCCTCCACTACACTACAATCAGTAGAAACCTTAAAATATAATTAATAAATATACCACCTTTTTAAGGCATTAAAAAAATTATAATTGCTCTCTTTGGAAACATTATAAAAATATATATACCAAAATGTTTTTTAAAAGCAAGGAAGACACTGGTTTCTGCTCGGCGCTGTTGAACATAGCCTCACTTTGACGCCATGTGACCGCTCAAGTATTGAGTCTAGCTGTTCAGCGTGTCCGCTCCGGTTCAGGACACTTATTGGTACAACCGTGCTTTAGTGTTTCATGGTGATGTCGCTGTATAGTATCCCCGTTAACCGCGCTACATACGACCCGGTATTGACGTGAGGTTGTAGTACACCCGTGTGACTGACCAATGCTGGCTCCTTCTTCAGGCGCATGCAGCACACGCACCCACTACGGAGAGTACAGGTTCACAGTGATGATTTAACGAGGTGGTAGTAGCACGTGATGCACCACTTGGCGATAAGTCAACCAGATAAAGAGCATGAGATTGTGTGGGTTTATAGTTGGTCTTGCGGTGTGAGACGGAATCCCAGGGTGGGAACTAATGTATGGCGGAGCTGAGATAGCATATAATAACAGTCTCACTCGTTGTTGCTTGCATGCTTCTGACAGTGTGTGAGGTACCCACTTACTCAACGTGAACGCGTTCCCTTTGAGACCCATCTGCATTCCGACTGTTTTATCAGACATCAGGTAGCATTCGGGAAGCTAACCACATGTTTGGCTGCTGTCTTTCTCAATATCCCCTTTAGCGCCACGTCATCAATGACCTTTAACTGCCCACTTTGAGATTCATAACATAGGGACAGAAATCCTTAACTAAACTTCTGGAACCAATGCCTGGTGCTGCATTCATTTCCAGCTTTGTAAACAGAGTCTTAATGTATTCGGCGACTTCACGGGGCTGTGAACAAAACAATTTAATTAATAAAACAGACAACCCCGAATGAGCACCTTCGGCACCTCCATTCATCTTCGCCACTACTCGAGCTATGATTGCTGTGATGACGCAATGCGCCTATATTGGTGAATTTAAACGTTA
>NQII01003581.1:137165-180399 GCA_002778355.1 Clitarchus hookeri
GGGGGGGGGGGGAAGGGACCTAAACTAACTGCGCAGGGTGTCCCGCATGGAGTTTGGCTCGAGGCTAGCATTCATTCTTGATGTATACTTTTCCTATTTTACGTACTTCGAAAATGATATTGATAATCAAATTCACACGTAAATGTAACAGGAAATTCAAGCTAAAAGCTTTTAACAGTTTTTTATTTGATGGGATCATGTCAAATTTCGTTCCACATTTATAGCAGACTATCAGAATAATGTAACATTTCTTGAATATATTCGGTTGTTCATTTAGTGCCATTTTATCTATTTAAATAATTTAATAAATAATAAAAAAAACTATAACAAACATTTGTACATACTATTGGAAAAGGTTATTTTACGACTTTTGACGCCCGGTGTGGATGTCTGTAGTTTTCTACGTGAAAAGGCGTGCGTATCAGCAAAAACAGTTCTAACTCCATCTATCCACTAGTTGTTCAGCGATGTAATGGGAAATTTAACTCTGCTTTAAGTAGTAAGTTTTCTAGCGTAATATTATGATATTATCAATTCCCAATATTTTTAAAATAAAAATTGGTAAATGTCTGGTATAGGTTTTTTTACTTCAGAATTATCTCCAGCTATATATTTTAATTTCCAAAAATAACGAAATCTATTCCACACATATCTTTTAACTTTAAATAAATAAGTGGAAATAGAATTTTATATTCCAAGCTTATTATTATTATTATTGAATAAATCACGATTTGTGTTAAACTCAAATGGATATTTTCCCCTCTTATGGTCAAGGGCTAGCATTTACTTTCCGTGGTTATTGTAACACTACTTTATAGAAAAATTAAAATTGCACAATAAAATATTATGCAATAATATAGTAAAACCATTTTCTTTTGGTGGAGTTACACGACTGTAAATCTTGGTAACTTTAACCACAAAAGTTATAACTTAATTATTGTACAAACATGCGAGCTTGCAGTACATACACAAAATGAAACAATTTGTCTCTTACGAACGATAGAAAATACTGCATAAGTATTCTACTTATCAGTTTGTGTTGGAAAATAATACTGTTCTTGGTTCTTCCTACGAAAGTAGGAATTATGTGAAACAGAAACCTGCGGTTTCAAAAAATATTTTATTTGACACTTTATTTACAATAAAGTGATACACATATGTATGTAATATGCAGTATTTTCATTATTTTTTTTTTTTGCCACAGATGTTAGAAGAAGTTATCAGAATATAAAATTGTCAATACAAATTTTACCGCTAAAACACAGATATAATTCAAAACTGAGAAACGTGGTAACTTCTCAAATACCGCAGAACTAATAAAGACTAATTGTCTAATATCACGAAGTAAATGTAGATTTTTATATAATGGATGAAAAAGTGTCTCTCAAAATAACGCAAACGATATTATTGTAAATTTGCGAGTTTTCAACTGCTCATTCAAAAACACAATTATCGATGCTTTACTTACACAAACGAAAAGTACTATTCTTAAAAACGGGATGCTATCCGTGGCCACGGCATTCAGACGAATAAAATGTATGCAGTTGTTCGTTTTTTTTTTTTTTTTTTTTTTTTTTTTTTTTATTTTTTNATTCTCAGTTTCCTGTGATTTCTGTGAATGAAAGAAAATTTTTCCATGCTAGGACTCGATACATTCTAGCGGGAAGATGGCAGTAAAATGTATTATTATTTTACAAACATTAAATGTTAGTTATAGTGTTCACTTGACAGCAATATATGGAACAATTAAAAGCTTTTTATATCATAAAAACAGTTTCAGGAGGAAGAAGGGGAAAAAGGGACATTACAAATTAATCCAAATTTTAATGCAAAGGGTCAACAAATGTTCGGCATATAACCGATTAGAAATATCAATATAATATTCAGCTATTGCAGTATCGATTTTCGGGAAAGAGTACAAATTATACAGGACACTTAATGTATACAAGTATTTTCGACAAATACGACACTGTCAATTGATAAATTGCCCCTTAAATCGAAGACAATTGGAAATGCACAACATGTTGTCGTACATCTGACTGCCTTATAAAAAGAATATCCTCTCGCAGAGCACTGATTGATTCGCTGTTGTATTTAGCGGATGCTGCGTTAATTAGCCAGCCCTCCCGGCACCGAACGAAAGCTGTTTTAGCGGACCGCAATTATTCGCCACTCCCTCCCCGGGTGTTTGAAGAGATTTGTAATGTTTCGATGGTGCTGTAAATGTATTTGGAATGCTCTTTACGTGTTTTATCGGGTGTAATGGAAAGCAGAGCGGGCGGAATATGCGCGCCCTTGTGCGCGCGGCGGCCGCGCCCAGTAATTACAAGTCACGAGGGCACAGTGCGGCCGGCGCGCCACAGTTGGAATTCGTTTAAACTCAGCCGCAGCGGCGGAAAAACTGCGCCACCACGTCTCCGCGCAACAGTGGCTCACGTACGCACTGCTCGACACACCCGCATAGGGAAATAACAGTTTATCTCTCTGGCTGATTACAATAGTTTCAATTTAATCTGGACCCTTGAAGAACATACGATAGAAAAATATACCTGTCCGCTACTGGATTAGCTTTATCATAAAACATCGCTTGCTTGCTCTCAGCGAGGTCTGCAGCGAATAAAGTAAAGGAGGTTCCTTGTCTGTATTGATCTCAAATGTGTCCGCCATTTAAAGGAATTGAAAATGTTAAAATTTTGTTTTATGTTTTCACCATATTACATTATTTTAATAAGAAATCATAGTTTCAGAATTGTTTAACGATTGAAAAAAATTACTTTTAAACTAATGAAATTTTATGGACGGGTTTCATTTTTATAAAAACTATTCGTACAAATCTAAAAACTAAAGTAAAAATAACCATTTATGCATCAAGTCATAATAATTGTTCGTATTGTTAAAACCTCAAAGATTGCATATAAACACATACATAATAATTTAACAGGTGGTTTTTGCGTATTTAAATTTAAAATTTTAAGATTTTATTTAAAGTCAAAATAGCTAGAAGTTATATCCTCACCAAGGGTGGACCAATATAGGACTTATTAGAAATTTCAACTTGCCACTCCTGTAACATCAGTAAAAACTTCAGCATAAAAAATATTATTGCGTTAAAATAATTTTTTTTGAAATTTGTACGGATTACAATGTTTAAGTCAAATCTCACAATTTAAACTTAAAGTCGCTCTGAGTTAGATTTTTTTTATTGTTTGGCACTTTTGTCCATTTAGAGGTACCAACCCGCGAAATATATAACATTCTCAAAGTAAAAATATAATTACATAAAAAATTGGCTTTAAACCGTTTAAAGCTTGTTTATTTATGATATAATTATGTAATTTGTGGCGTTATATTAATTAATAAATATCTATAATACTATCATTGACATAATAAAACGTATGAACACTGGTCGTTCTGTACACACTATGTAAGTTATGGTTGCAGAAAGGACGCCTAGATGTCAGATATAAAGGTGTTCTCCAAATCTCTTATCTACAATAGAGTACCATTGCGTCATTTAAGGTGGTTTTTAAATATTAGTGTTATTATTATTTTAATGGGAATGCAGACCCGATTTACATAGTTCCAGAAAATTAATTAGGCCCTTCCACAGCGATACAAAAATAACAAGGATTTTTAAAATCAATCCCCCTACCCACGTAAATGCAAAGTCAGGCTTTAACATACGAAAACCTCACGTTTTCCTGAGTTTAACATATAAAGCATAGCGGTGATTTGCAAGTACTTTATAATTATTATAAATGGTATTTTAACAGGAAGAATTGAAAGTCATGGAGAAAAACCTTGGTAACACACATTTTCTAAATTCTTCAGTTATATACAGAAATACAATGGTAATCCAAACTCTACAACCTGATACAAAAGATTAAGCCGTATGAACACAAATGTCAGCAAAGTACTGTGGTGATTCTATGGTAAGCCACGCTGATGGCGAAACATAATGGTTAGCCACATATTAAATGGATGCCACATCCAGTTGAAGCAGTAGTAGCTAAAATGTTTCAAGAGTTTTACAGGAAGTAATTCGTGAAGATAGTGATGAAGAAGTGTTTAACGATGATAATAATGATCCAGCTTACCGTTTACCACCAAAGGAAAGGGGAATTTGCTTGAACGAAATGAGTGATGATAGTGAGGTTAGTTTGGTTACACGTTCCATGCTTTCATTTGTGGATACCATCAAATTGTTGCTAAAAAAAAATTGCAATATACGTCGCTATTTTTAACATTGTTTTAAACAGCGTTTTAAAGAGATTCCTCATGAACAATTCCATATATACAGTAAATTCGAAAATATTTCCATTTTATAACATGTTTGAAAAATGTTCTTAAAAACCATTTACGTCCAGATATAGGGTTACCATTGCACAGTCGAATCACATTATGATGACCACCTTCTACTATCGAGAGAAGCCGCCCTTCGCAGCTCAGATAGCAGGTAAACGAGCTGGCAGTGACTCAGTCAGGTGTTGATAGGTCTCCACACCTGGAGACATGCTGCCTTCAGTGCGTCAGAAGGGTGCTCGGTGGAGTAGACAGACGGCGCATACGACGATCAAGGTCGTCCAACAAATGTTCAATTATATTAAGATCACGGCTGTTTGGGCAACAGAGAAGAGCTTAGAAGTCGTCATCGTGCTCTTCCAACCACGTGCGGACGCTGCAAGCCGTGTGGCAAGGCGCTTTCCGCTGGAACATCTCATCCTTCCGAGGGCATAAAATCATTATGTACGGGTGGACGTGAACGCTGAGGTAGGATTCATTACCAAATCGATCAAGAGTGCCTTCCACATGGATGATGGGATCTAGAGAACACCACGAGAACATTCCCAAAAACAATAACACAGCCCCCAAAGCCTGGTGTTCGTCCAGCAATGGATGCACGGTGTCGGTTCTCAGACATTTGTTGCCAGACATGCTGACGTCCATCCGTTCTATGCAGCTGAAAACTTGAATCGTCGGAGAATGCTACCCGTCGCCAATCAACAGCAGTCCAATCATCATACTGTCGAGCAAATTCCAGTCGTTTCTGTCGATGCACCTGTGTTAGCATGGGTGCAGTAAAATCTGTCTACTCCGCAGCCCCATTCCCCGATGACGATCCCTTTTTGCAACTATGTTAAATCCTTCCGTTACCCATGACATAACATCGATCCTTCAGTTCACTTATGGCAGAAGATGTCTGGGTTTGTGGGAGAAATCTCCATCTTGTTGTAAAGTGTACAAATCTCTGAGTCTACTAATAAGTTCCTTCGGGTCTTCGGTAAACATATAGTCAGTATGCTCGGCATCTTCTTTCTTCTCAATTTCGTTCGTTGCAGCAAATGAACATGCTTTCTTGATGCCTTCAGCTTTCTTCACGCCACCTTTCGAAGGAAGCTCGCTGGTGTAATATGTGGGAACATCGAGATTTTCATCATCATTCTGATCAGATACTTCATAAAAACATTGTCTTCATAGTCATTGTGATCATTGCTGTCTTCATGATCGTCTTCAATTCCTGTTTCTTCCTTACTATCACGTTTACTTTTCTTTGTGGGAGTCGCACGGTCATCATCAGCATTTAGAGACAGCGATCGTTTATTTTGAAGTTCGTCGTCTTCACGCGAAATTCTTGCAAGTGCATATTCCATACAAACTGACAATACTGCACTCATTCCGTCTTTACATTAACTGTCTCATCGTTATCCCCTGACGAATCAGTACCCACCTATGCAGCACGTGATATTGGAGACATCACTTGCTTACTTTAAGTAGACGAACCCTTGCAGATCTCGATGTGGTCCTTTAATATATATCGCCTTGTTTAAACTGCATGGTACGATTGTAGTAATGCTTTATCGCGCGAAAAGGAATCTTAGTATAGGTGGTTCTCTGATGTCGCCGAGCAAAGCAGCATTGCTGAAGATCATTCCGCAGTTGCAACAATGTTTTCCATGTTATTTTCCAGCAGTGGGAGAAGGTACGTCAATAGAGATAAGCTCTATTGTAGAGTTCGTACAATCATTGCCTTGCATAATATTAATGAACAACTGATGTCCTTTCTGTAGGTGCAACTAGTTAATCAACTTGGTTTAGCTACTGTTATATATACACATACTACCATATTTCATCAGTGAAAGTTAAGACCTTTTATGCTTCTATTCATCCTGATTTATCTATTTCCTCGATCACATTACCATGCAGTTACATCTTCAATGGTTTGTTCCGGGCAATTTCCTTGCTCCGTTTGAACTCATTCTCTGCAGATGACCCATCCTGCTTCACAGATGACCTCTCCTGCTCCACAAATAACACCTAAATGTCACCTAAAAGAAATCCACACGACCCATAAATGACACTTAATGACACTCCAAAAATGACTCCTTTACGTAAATAACCCCTAAATAACCCCTCCTGTGTCGCAAATGATCCATAAATGACACTTTCTGTTCTGAAACTTTGCGCTAATGACCCCTCCTGCTCCACAATCACTCCACAAGATCCACAATCGCTGCACAATCGCCGCACATTATTCACAATCACTCCATCCGCTCCACAACTGCTCCATCTGCTCTCCGCTCTGCAAGTGACCTATATGACACTTTCTGTTCTGCAAATGACCCCTAATGAACCTAAAATGATCTATGATTGTGGTGCGTGCGTTGCTGATTGCGGTGTGTGCGGTGCTGATTGTGGTGCCGCGCCGATTGCAGTGTTGATTGATGGAAAGATTGGGAGATTGATGGAATGACTACTCCTGCGGACTGACTCTTGCATGCGATGTCTGAAGGCCTGCAAGCGATTGNCGAAGGCCTGCATGCGATTGGCCAGTTGCAATCACATGGCCAGTCGGTGATTGGCTAGTCGATGTCCACACAGTATTTCAAATCCACAGAATTAAATTAAATTTAATTTAAAAGTATTTTATTATGTTCCATTGGACTGAACATACAAATATAACATAACATGAAAAAAATTAATTTTTGAAATTTTAGAACTTAAAATTTTTTTAATGAATAATGTCGGTTTGATCAATTACGGAGGTAGTCTACGCCGAGCATCATGCATATAGGTATACCGGTGATTGGAAAAATAACTTTTTAAATTGGATGAAAATTAGAGAGTTTTGAAATGGAATTGTGTAAAACATATATAAGTTCCGTTGTGCGATGTGTCGATGCGAAATTACTTTGTCGCAAAAGCTGAATTGATAAGTTTTCTTTGGATGTGGCCACACAGAGTGTTGCGGCCACTATGCCAGTATAGATGGATAACTACAATTCGTGCAGTACAGATGCTGCAGTGAAATGACCAGCAGTTAAGTTGTTATCTCCTCTATGTTGGCGTATAACTACAACAAAAAATTTCTCCAGTCCATCTTGGTTGATCGTTATCCTCCCCCGAGTGCCCTAGTGGCACCAGGACCCACGACACCAAGCTCGCGAGGAGCACCGAAGGATGAAGCATTTTTCTACTGCAAAGAAATCATGGCCCACGCAATTAATGGCAGCACTCTGAGAAAATTCCACTTTCCCTATTCTACTATTATAAGTGACTGCAGAAAATACTCCCTTACACATGACGAAGACTGTTATCTGATGGATGAAGAATTGTTATACAAAAAAAAAGCCTCAGAGTTGAAGATGGTGGCGAAACCTCTGTCTTCAGCTTCGTCGGAGACAAAGCGATTGTAGAACATGTGGAGCGATCGTGGAGCAAGAAGGCTCATTTAGAGGTCATTTGCACAGCAGGAGGGGTCATTAAATGTCATTTAGGAGTCATTTTGGGGTCTTACATGGGACATTTAGGAGTCACTTGCGGAATATGAGCGGTCATTTGCAGAGCAGGATGGGTCATTTGCATAGCATGAGATCAAACTGAGCAAAGAACTTGTCTAGAACAAACTGTTGAAGATGTAACTGCATGGTAATGTGGCCAAGGAAAAAGACAAAACATCTGGTTAAAAGGAATTATAAAAATTCTTAAATTTCATTAATGAAATATGTTAGCAAGTTTATATATAGGGCATTAGCTAGGAAAAACAGATACACAAGTCTCTACTGTAGAAGGAAAATCTGTTTTTTTCATTCTTAAATATTATGCAAGCCAGTGATTGTACGAAGTTTACTATACAGCTTACCTATATTGATGCACTTTCTCCCACTTCTGGAAAATTACATGGAAAACTATTTTGCAACTGTGGAAAGATCTTCAGCACAAACTGTTATTCTCGGTGACATGAGAGAACCGCCTGTACGAAGGGTCCTTCCGTACGATGAAGCATTACGACATTGGTACCTTGCAGTTTATGCTAGGCGATACATTGAAGGAACACATCAAAATCTGCAAGGGTTCGTCTACTTGAAGTCAACAAGTGATCTCTCTAATACCACATGCTGCATCGGTGAGTACTGATTCGTCAGGCGATAATGATGAGACAGTTAATGCTAAAGACGGAACGAGTGCAATATAGTCGGTTTGTATGGAATGTGCACTTGCAAGACTCGCGTGAATTCGAAGAACGGTCATCGGCTTTAAAAACTGATGATGACCATGCGATTCCTAAAAATAAATGTAAACTTGATATTGAGGATGAAACAAGAGGTGAAGACGATCATGAAGACAGCATTGCTATAATTACCACGAAGACAGTGTTGATAAAAAATCCGATCAGAAGTATGATGTTTCTCTCGACGTTCACACACATTTCTCCAGAGAGTTTCCTTCGACAAGTGGTGTGAATATGGTCGAAGGCGTCAAGAACGCTCGTTCATTTGCTGCAACGAACGAAATGGAGAAGACAGAAGATGCCGAGCATACTGACTATATGTTTACCGAAGACCTGAAGGAACTTATTGGTAGACTCAGAGATTTGATTGCTTTGGAACAAGATGGAGATTTCTCGCACATTACCGAGATATATTCTATCATTAGTGAACTCAACGATCGGTGTTATACCAGATGAGTCTGATGGCTGCTATCCATGATCTGCAAACATCTGAGTAATGGAAACATCGTATGTACGAAATAATTAGAAATATGGAATAGATATAATAAGTTAATAAATTAAATAATGTAAATATATTATTGTGAGTTTAATTTTTTATTCAGACCTTTCTGCTTCTCTGAAACTCTTATTAATTTAGTGGTGTGTACAGTCGATTACGAGAGTTTGTTTTATATTAAATTTATGCTACTGAGTGCAGGAGGAGGGGCCATGGTAGGATGTTAAATAATATGCCTTACTCGGGTCGATTATGAAATTCGGCTGATTTCTATACGGTGAACAAACTAGCATGGGAATATTTTTAAGGATTTTTTCGCATCTGGTTAGTTGGTCTTGTCAATCATATTAGTCTACGTTTTAGAGTTTGGTTGTCATAGACTGTTGGTATAGATGTGTATGGTGGATTGGTCTTGACCACTGTTCCAGGCTTTGTTTCCAGAAAATGGTTGAGGTTTCGTTTAACAAAGGGGAGAGGGTGGGAGAATAGTGTGGTTGTTTGTTGGTGAGGGTGGATGGTGAGGTGACGAGCTATTGATAGGTATTGCGTGAGGAATTTTGGCACTGAAAGGCTTTGGCGTGGTGGGTGGTGGAAAAAGTTGAATGGATAGTGACGATTGTAAATGTTGGTGGAGGCTGAACTATGGTTAATATATGGCAAGGGAAGTAGAATACGAGAGCTGTAACGTTTTTGGAGGTGGTTGAAGATGGGGTAGTTTTACTAAATAAAGTCAATAATTCGCTTTCAGGGTCGTACGATTGATCGGCTATATAGACAATGAAATATAGAGGTGTGGGTTCCTACGTCTGTTGACTGTCGCACCAGGGAGTGGCTGAGTTCTGCCATCTTCACGAGAATCGAACATTTAGGGTCACACACATCCAACTTAATTTTTCGTATTAGGTATGTAATTTTGTACTCAATGTTTTTTTTTGTTTTGTTTTTCTCTTTGTAATTTTTTCATGATATTCCTAGTTCAAACTCATCTGGGTTAAGGTCAAGGTCACCGACATCCAACATGGTGGTTGGAGTCGGTCATGTAATATTTTTCCTTAAATTGTATTAGTTAATTTCAGTTTTTGCGATTTTTCTCAATTTTTATGATTCATGTGATTAAGAGTGGGTGAAGGAAGGAGAGGGGGTGAAGTGCGGGTAATGGGATAAGTGTGAGTTAATCGTTATATTTTCATCAATTTTTTATGATTGGGACGGGTTTGGGTAGGGAGTGGTGACGTGAGGGTGGTGGGATGACTGTGAAGTTAGCGTAGTATAATCCTCGATTTTTGGAATTTTTTGTACTTTTTTGCGATTTCTCCTGATTAAAATATACTCACTAAATACTTTATGTCTGAAGTCGCCAAAAAAAAGTTTAGAAATTGACAATATGGGGCAATGGGAGATCTCTGGTGGTTTATGCTAAAAAAGGAAATAAGGAGCACTTTAAACAGTGTCCAATACTGACCAAATATATCTTGAAGTAGTTATTTAGGAGACACTGGACGTGTACCATTGATTGATATGGGTAGAGGGATAATTTATGTTGCGAAGTGATTGGTGGGGGTTATGAGTGTTTATTAGTGTTGTGGGGTGGGTTAACTTATGGTCTTCAATTGTTAGACAATTGTTTACATTTTCACGATCTTTAATATCAAAGTCACAGGGACCAATGTCAAGGTCATGGATCAAGGTCAAGGGTCAATGTCAACACCATGTGTAAATGTCAATGTAATGGTTGAAAGACATGAGTCAAGCTCAAGTATCAATTTCTAGGGTCAAGGTCAGGGGTCGCTGGGTTTTTAAAAAGGTTAGGATTGGTGAGGGGATGGGTGGTGGTTTTATTTTAATTAAGGTAATTTTTTTATTATAATATAGTTATTAAAATAATTTTTATTAAACTAGATTTCGGGATGTCGGGTAGATGAAAATCCATCATCGCATCGATCACTGGCTGTGACGCCTATCTAGAAGTGGAATGCACCAACCAATATGGCCACCCTGGCTGTGATGTCATGGCAGGTAACTCCTACCCTCTACTCCTGAATTCATGTGTACCCGTAGACCCATAAACCTACTACTTAAGCTGTATTGTAATGTACCGTATGCAAATTATTTAAAAATATCACTTTACACAGTTAAGATCAATGACAAACGCTACTGTATATTTCGTATTTGGTTTACCAACAAAAATTTTTGTTACCTTATAATTTATAGATTTTTTCTCATTGGTCAAGATAACGTTGGCAAACCAAGCGCAATATAGTTATCACTATTCGAACAATTGAATTTTAATTTGTAGTTTAGGCAAAACATTTGTAATCTGGGATCCTTAAATCTTTCAGATGTGCCTCCACTTACTTTGGCTGATCTAGAAACATCCATTTGCTCTGCACCAGCCCTAACTCCAGACAATAACGGTGGGCGTCTTCTCCAAAGACAGAGGACAGGAGAATGGAAACGACACGCGGAAATTTACCAAATCCTCCCACTTTGTTGGCGCCACAAATCACCAAGAAGTCTCTGCGCCAACCAATCTTTGATAAAGGTTCCGGAATAAATTAAAACGTCAGTCGTCCTGGTTTCTAGGAAAGCAGGAGGAAAACAAGAAATTACTAAGTCTATCGATACATATCATTTCCAAAAACGAATGATAATTCCACGAACGAATGAGAATTTCTGCGAATTTTTAGAATTGAGTCGTGGAAGAAAGTTGGAATTTATGGCACGCCGAAACAATGAGAATAACAAAAATCTCCATACAGCTACAAAATTCTTACATTATTAAGAACAAGATTTCTTGTTACCTATGAAACGAGTATCGTAAAATAATTCGCCTCCAAACATTGGTTACGTTTTCCACTACAAAAATATGAATAAAATCCATTTTGTTTCTACAGATCCGAACATAGCAAAAGAAACAAAATAATTTCATGTTAATGACTAAAACGGTATTCAGATAATAAGAAATAAAACACAAAAGGGTAAATTCGTAGTACGGGTACCAAAATCATGTTCGCTAATTTTTACGTGACGACTAAATACCGATAATAATATTTCATTATAACTTTAAAGGGAATAGTGGCCAATTAGATAATTTTATCTTTGGCGTTAAAAAACGCGGGGAAAAATTGATTGAAAGAAGCGAATAAATTTGCGTTTTTAATACTGATGTATTTATAAACCACGTGGATGATCACTGCTCAGGAAACGCTAAATGAACACATGATACACACTAACAAAATTCTCTTTCTGATAACCGTTTTATCTCGAATCCTTTTTCCACGTTTTTATAAAATTAACAAAATTATTATACTCCATCCTTTCTAAAAAAAAAAAAAATATGCAAATTTTAGTATGACGTAAGGGTTAAGAGAAAGGTGTTCAATTGGTTCAGTTTATATCTCTGTAAATTTAATTTCCTTGACGAAATAGCAGCATATTTAACATATACAACTTATAAATTGAAAAGTCATCAAGAGTGTACCGTACACTGTAATTGTTGAACTATACTCGTAGATCAGTACATCTTTCTCAAGTAACAACATGGAGCCAGTTAGTGTCACCAACAATATACCGTTTAGTAAACATTGTTAACAATTCGACATACAAGAAGTTATGTTAGTCGTGCTTAACGTCTCGTCGACAGCTAGGTCACAATAGCAGGAGACATATTAACAACCTGACAGTTATTTGCACGCCATCATACGGATGTGAGCACTACACCTCAAGATAAAACCAAAAAGTTGCCGTAGTAACTAATAAAATGATTTTCTCTCACAGTTGTGAAATGTGTAGATTATACACTGAAGCGCCAAAACAACTAGCACACCTGCCTAATATCGTGTAGCCCCCCTCCCACCATTTCAGAACTCGTAGAAGAGCCACAAGACGACGTGGCTTGGACTTTACTAATGTCTGAAGGTATGCAGGAGGCAATTAACACCATGAATCCTGTAGAGCAGTCCACAAATTCAATCTGCGTCAATTTGAGAAAGGGTTGCACGCCTGTCACGTTTAATGATTATCGTCAGTCGTCGTTTGTCCCGTTCGTTCACGATATTTTTCCGGCCGCAGAGATGTCGAAGATTTGATGTTTTACTGGATTCCCGATATTCACGGTACACTCGTGAAATGGTCGTACGCGAACATCCAAATGTTATCGCTACCTCGGATATGCTATGCCCAATCTCTCGTGCGCCGACTATAACACCACGTTCAAACTCACTTAAATCTTGATAACCTGCCATTGTAGCAGCAGTAACCGATTTAGCTGCCGACGGCATCGCGTTACTCAGATTGGTTCCATACCTGTGTTATTTTCATACGCACGCCTTTACCAGTTTTTTTGGCTCTTCAGTGTATGAGTGCCTTGACATCTTCCTAACTCAAGTATTGTTACAAATGTAACAATACACGTATGCAATACTGGGGACATAATTAAATATAGACGCTTGCCTTATCCGGGACTCGAACACAAAACTCCTCGGACTGTAAGCTGGCATGTAACCAA
This sequence comes from Clitarchus hookeri, assembly GCA_002778355.1. NCBI lineage: Eukaryota > Metazoa > Arthropoda > Insecta > Phasmatodea > Phasmatidae > Clitarchus > Clitarchus hookeri. Next base: position 150,678 of record NQII01003581.1, read on the forward strand.
CTGCATTACGGACGAAATATTGGCATTAGGAGCGTCATTTATGGTAATAATCGATCTAATGTTTTAGTAGACAGGGATTATTAAACTGAAATATTTACTGGCCAGTCATTTTGAAAATCAGGTGTCTGAGTCTCTTAAAACACTACTTGTGTGCAAAATTTTGCACTGTTCTAAAAAATTGCAGTAGTGCCCATAAAAATCTAGTACTCACTTATTTGGAATCTGTGCGCTAGTAGGTCAGCGGATTGACATACTTGAACTGTTAGGATCTCGCGCAAACTATTTACTTTAATATTATGATGCTGTTGAAATTAAGGCAATAACTTGATGAAGTTTAGAAGGTAAGTATGCCGCATAACTGCACTCAGGGCATTCAATGACTCCAAAGCAAGCTGGTAACTGGGAGCCGGAAATTCAAACCCCCTTGTAATTTGAATCATACAATTACAGCGGAGACATAGTTCTGGCAGCAATACATTTTTTCTGACTAGAGGATAGATTACTGCATTATCTGCTAAATTATTTTTATCATTATTTTGTTTAGTATAATAATCCTCAACTTTTATCGAGGAAACTACCTTGCATTCTACAGAACATTTCATTACACCTGAAGGTATTTTCCAACACTTTTCACAAATAAATCCACCTTGCAAGTACGAAACGTTTTAATACATGTCATGGTATTTTCCCTTAGATTTGTCAAGGAAATTTGCTTTGAAAAGTACAAAACATTTTGTTACATGTAATAGTATATTTTCCTTACATTTCTAAAAAAAAAAATTTTCCTTCCAGTGTAGACAATGCTGCATTTTATATGTAGTGATATTTCCTTTTTTGTCTCAGGCATTTATCACTTACAAAAACAGGGAAATCCAATTACATTTCAAGGACACATCCCCTACTTTTGAAATGACTTATTCATAAAATTTACTGCATAATGACTACACTGAATGGTTAAAATAAATATGAAATTGTACGGCAATTTTTCCTTGCTGTAGGCGTTATTTGCTTCCGGTGTGTGTAAAGGAAATTGAAGTCAATTTTTTTTACAGTGTTGGTGAAGATTGATTTATTGATGAGAGCCCCACTTTGTAATGTGTTAATATATTGTAAAATTGTGGACAAATAATGTCGATGTTCGTTACAGATACAACAAACTTATAGAATCTTGTTGAAAAATGTTTGGAACATATGGGATGCTAACCTAACATATTTACAAGGCTGTTATGTTGAAAACATGTAACAAACCCGAAAGTGAAAGAAATGTAGATGGACTACATATGTATATTGTGTCCTCTGAACTTGGTTGCGAGCGATAAATTTTTTCCTGAGATATGAAATAAAAATTGTAATATTTTATGTGTCACTACATTACAAAATTTTGTTGCCAAAAGGCTCTCTATTGTCACATATGACTAATGTAAAAGATAATGCGAACTTAATAAGTCAAGTGGAAATAGGTTAAATGGTTTGTTAGATGAAACACTCTAAGCTAAAATGGTCACATAGCTACCATTTTGAAAATAAGTGTCTGGCACACTTAAAACATAAATTTTCATAGCAAAATATAGTAAGACTTAATTGTCAAATTTGGTGTAAATTGGTAAATTGTTTCACGAAATATGACATAAAAACTTTATATTTAATATGATGGTATTTTACAAATTGTGGCCCTGTGAAGACGCCTATGTTTGTTTTAATACTGTCAGCATATAAAATGTTAAGTTAGAATTGAGTGTACGGTTTCGTTGATAAAGTGTACAAAGCTTAAATGTTAATATAGCGGCCATTTTTATAATAAGTGTCTGACTTATTTAATTATAGTAAAATATATCACCTGCCTTAGAACTATTTGTTTGCAAATGTGGTAGGAATTGTGTGAATTTTTTCCCCGAGATATGACATTTAAACTTATTTTAATCTTATGCTATCTTAAAATATGGCTGACAAAGTATACTCTGCATGGCGCTTTTCTTTGTACTAATATATACTGCCAGCATGCAAAGTTAAGATACCATTAATTACATTTTTTTATTGTTTACGTAGTCGCCATTTTTAATGAAGAGTCTGAGAGTAAGACTCTCTTTAAACATCAGTTACATAACCTGTGATAGTAAAACTTGTTTGCGAAATTTGGTAGTAATCGGTTAATTGTTTCCCGAGACACGACAAAAAAAACTTAATTTATTCTTGTGGTACTGCTCTTATAAAATTACGGGGAAAAGATGCTCCGTGTTGACACATTTGTTGTAACATATATTGCCACCATACTAAGTTACGTTGAAATTTGTTATATGGTTTTATAGATATAAAATTGTAAGCTAAAATATTTTGAAAACCAATATTTTATTCACTAAAAAATTAAATTTACATGGCATCCGGTATTACTGCCTAGTTGATAAATTTGATAGTAATCGCGAGAAAGTTTCGAGAGATATGAATCAAAGTTTTATATTCCATGTGGTACTGTGTTAAATATGGCGGACCAAATAGACTGTTTGTAGGCACGCTTGGGTGTTGTAATACACTGCTAGTATACAAAGATATGTTGAAATAATTTTCGTGGTTTCATAGATATATCATACTCAGTAAAAATTTTATAAGCTTGCCAATTTGAAAATAAAATCTCTATGTTTATTAAAACGGACCAGTTTACATGACATGCCGTAGTGCTGTTTGTCAGCAAAATTCGATAGTTATAGGCGAGTATGTTACATGATATGACATAAAAATTGTATTTTATAATGCCCACTATATTTTTTAATGACAGACAAAAAGAAGGCAGCGTATTTGCTTTGGTGAAAATTGTAAACTGACTGTACAGAGGTGTGCTCGTTGGAAACCCGCTGAAGTAAGCAGACAGGTGAGTACAAACTTAGATGGACTGCTTGCTGCCAGAAGCTTCTACTTACGGGAGTGCGAAGTGTTGGATTCGGCAGATACTAGAATTGAAGCCAAATAATAGTGTTGCGACATGGTTTTCTTAATTTTCAATAATAGGAAAATTAATGGCCTTTGTTAACGTAAGTTCGTAAATTTATTTTAACATTATATTTATTGACAGGCTTAGAATGCGAAACCGAACTTATTCTCACTTGACACTCAATTTCGGAAAACTCGTGAGTATTGTTTCCTGTCCTATTTTATCAAGAAAATACCGCACGTCGATTTAATTCGGTCGTCCTATTTAAGCTTAAAATTACCTTTTTGAATAAAAGTTGCCTAAGTTTCTTAAGAGTAAAACATTATCGCGAATGTTGCTTATCCCTTCTGCAGAGCCTTGCTTAGTATTGACCTTAACTAAATACTTTATTAAAAAACGGAAAGATATGGAAACAAAGAATACCAACTATTATTAAATGGAATTGATCGGGGTAGCCTTATGACGGACTGAATTGGCTGTGGATTACTTTCCCATGGAAGTAACAGTTCACTTGCGCTTATTTTAAGATGGAAGAGAGAAGTTTCTCACCAAATTTCAGAGAAGAAAGCATATGCAAACCTTTTCTACTTCTGGATAAAAAATAGAGGAGACAATAATTTAATTTCTGAAAATGCGCGATTAATTTTTTACTCATAATAAATAAACATACTTCAAACATGCGTGTAATGGCTTACCACCGACAACAACAGTTTACGCTGTGCTGTCAAACAAACGGCCGTAACTACACGTGGTTTGTTTAACAAGCCAAAACAAAGCTCACGAGTTATATGATTAAGCCAATTTGAGCACAATATAATTTTAATTGCAGAAGGGGGAGCCTTGCATCTGATGGTATTCTGTGCTACTTGGATATTTTAATGTAATAATGGTATTTACACATGACCAAACCGAGACAATTATACGAGTAACAACTAGTTTACCCAAATCATGTTATAATCATGGTATGGATAAGTATCTACCAATATTATAACAGGCAGTATTAGTTATGAAACCTAGTGCTTGGCTCTTGAGATTTGCAAAGTGCGAGGCCAGATCAGGTGATAGTTAGTCATCTTCTGTGCTTTTCTGGAACATCAGTCAACCATTACATCGATCACTCGTTAAATCTTTCAAAATTTTGTACCATCCTTCTATCAATGTCGTAATTTTTTAAGTTATACCTCTTTTGGCGCGTTGAGGGTAAAAGTGTAGTGTGTAACGGAAGTTGCGCGTGCACAGAGTAACGAAATTCGAAATAGAACGTAGTAGAGATGTTTTTCTCGTAACTCGGGAAACAATCAACCCATTCTTACAAAATGTGGCGAGGATATTGTAGTGTGCGATTATATTGTAGTATATTAAAGGTGTATTTTATTTTTTTCACTCCAAAGAAGTATAAATTCTAACGTGTGTACATAATTACACCCACCCATTTATGAATTAATATTTAAATCATTCGATCAATCATTCGGTCAATCTCGCAATATTTCCATTGACATTGAAATCTTTCCTCCAATTCTTCGATAAATCTCACAAACTTTCGTCAATTTTCTAAATGTTTGATGATTATTTTTATATCCTTTGCCCAGTCTTTCAATCATCCACAGATATTTCAAAAATCTTTCAATAATTGGAACTGTCTTTGCACCAGTTTCCATTAATTCCATCAATCCATCAATATTCCGTCCAGTACTTTAGTATTTCCATCTAAATTTAAATCATTAGCTCAATCCTTCGATCAATTTCTAAAAATTAGATCAGTCTTTTAAACACTATTCGATTTTTTCCATCAATCTTTCAAACTTTCGCCCAAACATTCAATCTATCTTTAAAATTGTTGATTACTCTTTCGGTGTTTCAATCAAGGTTTAAATCTTTCGTCCAGTCTTTCATTCAATCTTCTAGTTCTTCGTCTAATACTACGATCCATCTCGCAAACTTTCCATCAATCCTTCAATATTTCGTCAAATCGTTCCATCAGTATTTTAATCATTCAATCGACCTTTCCATGAAACTTCAGATTTTTCAATCAGTCCTTCAATCAATCGATCAACATTTCATTCAATCGCTAATCCATAGTCAAACCATCGGTTACTCATCTGTGCTCCTTCCATATATAGAGGAAAAATTTAACCCACCGACTGTCTAGACAGATATGAACTTGACCACTGCATTAAGCTTTCATATGCTGTGCTCTATCTATGAATCTTCGCCCTTAAATTTTCTGTTAATATTCTGTTTGTATATATGTACTACAGTATTCGAGTCCTCATATCACTGTTTTAAAATAATGAAGGACAAAAACGGATACGATAAACTAAAGAGAGAAAATGTTATTTTATAAAAAATGTTATTCTTATTTTGCAGATTACATTATTAGAATAATTCAGTTCATCATGTTATGCGATATAACCCCTGAATTTCAGTTCACTAATGATTGAAAATAATATCTCCTTAAAGTGTGAGAAATATTCACTTTGTTGCAAGGTCATCAAATGTCGGAATCTATCAACAAGTTTATTTGGATCTTCAGGTAGTATGTAGACAGTGCTCTCAGCGTCTTCTGCCTTATTCATGCCACCTGTTGCAGCAAACCTGGAGGAGGTATATGTCAGAGCATCGAATAAATCACCATCGTCTTCAGGGCGAACACTGTCCTCATCTTCGCTTTCATGAACATTGTATTCATGATCATCTCTACCTCCTGTATTTTATTCGACATAAAGTTTACTTTTCCTGGTAGCAGGAATTGAATTCTCATCGTCAGCATTGGAGGTGATGGCAGTTTATTTGAAGTTCATTTTTTTTTTTCATTTAAAAGCAAGTGTATATTCCTTGCGAACAAACCCTACTGCACGACTTAGCCAACTCATTTTATCTTCATTATTAACTGTCTCATCATAATGACCCATGGAATCAGTACACATTGTTGCAACAAGATGTACTGGCGGCAACACCTGCTGGCTCCCAAAAGACGATTCCATGCTGATTTTAATATAATTTTTAAAAAGATGAATGAAAGATTGATGTATATAGCTAAAGATTGAAAGATTGATGGAATGATAGCAATATTAATTTAATGATTGATCGAAACATTTGAAGAGTGAAAATCAGATGGAAAGATGGAAATATTTATGGAAATGTTTTGCGATTTATTGAAATATTGATGGAAAGATTTAAGACTGATTTGAAATTTGATCGAATGATTGATATATTGATTAAAATTTGATATATTGATGGAAATGTTGGACAAAGAGATTGATAGAAACATTGCGAGACTGACCGAAAAATGTAATTAAAGACTTAAAGACTGATTGAAAGATTTGATGGAAGATAGTTAATTTGATCGCAAGATTGAAAAATTTATGGATGTTTGTGAGCTTGATAGAAGGATTATACGAAATATTGCACGAATGCTTAATAATTGTATGAAAGGTGGTTCGAAAGAGTTGACGATTGATTGAATGATTGGATGATTGATAAAGATACTTCCACAGTCATTGAAGAATTTATAGAAGGATTCAAATGTGGTTTTAATGATTAAATATAACGTTCAAATATTTATAGACAGATTGTAAGATAGATGTAAAGTTTAGACGAGAGATGGAATGATTCAAGAATTCAACTAAATATTGGTGGATTGATACGAATATTGATATAGTGATGCGAGATTTAGCCAAGAATTTGTTTCGTCGAAGGGTTCGAAGATTGATTGCAAGTTTTGGAAGTTAGATTGAAGGACTGGACGAATTATTAAAATTTTAATGTACATATTGGAATATTGATTGAAAGATTGGTGTATTCATTGAAGGAATGGATAAAATATTGTCATATTGATTTAATCTTTCAAATATTGGACATGATATTGGAATATTAATGGAAATATTGCGAAATTGATCGAAAGATTCAGGGAAAGTTTTGAAGATTGGTGGAAAAATTGATCGAATGATTCGAATCTTAATATAAATATTGCGAGATTTATGAGAATATTGGATGGACGATTGATGCTATGTTTACGAGATTGATCGAATTGATGAATGAAATGTTGGAATATTTATTAAACGTTTGGACGGAAGTTTGTAAGATTGATGGAAAATAGGAAGAATGATGTGAAAATTGCGAGATTGGTTGAAGCATTCAACAAAAATTTTGCAACATTGATCAGAATAAAAGGAGATTGATGGATTGATTGCGAGCTCGTTCGAAATATTGATCGAAATTATGAAAGATGGTTTGAATGATGGAATGGAACCTTGCAAGATTCAAGGAAAGTTTGGAAGGCCGTTGGAAAGATGGCGGAAATATTGCAAACTTGATGCACATATATTGGACGAAATATTGAAATTTTAATTCAATGATTGAGAGATTAATAGAAGAATTGGACAAAATATTTCAAGATTGATCGAATTATTGATGGTATGGTGGATTGTTGGTTCAAAAAGATGATGAAAGATAAGTCTGACTATCACCCGAGCTGACCTAATACAGCCCAAATCTCGAGAGCCTAGCACTAGTGGTTCTTAAATCATGACTAACTATTTATATAAATATTTTGGTAGATCCTGAACAATACCATGATTATAACTTGACTTAGGCAGAGTGGCCACTACTTGTATGATGGTCTTGGTTTGGTCACATATACCAACTAAAATGATATTAAAAAAAACAGAGTATTATATTTGTATCTACATGAGAGTAAAGGGAATGAATGATTTGCTGATTCTGTCATTGAGTAAAAATTCGACTAGAAGAAAGGAGACTGGGAATGTGGTTTTAAAAGAGAAACTTCTGCAAGGTTCCGCAATATTTTAATTTCGATACGAATTACAAAATGTATTTTCTAATAAACATAGGTTTTTGATGTGGCGTACCTTATGCCTATAAAACCAATATGAATGCTGGTTCGTATATGTGCACAGGTGAGTGAGTGAAGATATTTGGGCGGCTCTTGACAGCATAGTGTTGAGAGCCGATGAGGGTGATTAAGGTGAGTATGGAGCAGCGCCAGAATGAATGGGCTAGGGAAACTGGAGATCTCTGAGACAACCCGCCGTCCAGCGGCACCGTCCGGCAAGATTCCCACATGTGAAAATCCGAAGTGCATAGGTTATGAATCCATTACTACAGTGGCCGTAACTGCTTAGCACTGTTCGGAGAAAATCGGCTGTTCCGAGTCGGAGACTTCCGAATACACCGAGTCGAGGTTAAGCCTGCCGAGCAAACCCTTGAGTCCAGCCAAAAACAATCGAGCAGTTCCAAGTCGAACCGAAGACCATCAGCCAGCCACACAGCCGCACAGCTGTCCCATTAAAAATATACTGCTTAATTAATAGTTAATAAAAAGTTTGCAGTATTTTTAATGCACCGCACCACCACACACAATTGACTTGGGCGCAAAAGATATGTGTTGCCTGTATCATAAAAGTACCTAGCCTTTATATATCCTACCAGATTGTCAGAACACAGGTGGGCGAAATTCTTACTGTCCGTATTAAGGAGACTCCGCAGTTAAGTACTATTTTTATAATGAAAGTTTGCAAGTAAACATGTATGCCAGCAAATATATTTTCTGCGTATACTACGATTTCTCACAGCTGCCACTTTATAAACGCATCCTGTTAAATACACGAATGAACCAAAGAGGAACATTTTTAGAGTATTTGGGTTTTCTGCTAAGTTACTTTAAGAGAAAGGAGAAAAGTACGAACTGGCATCAGTAGTTCTCTCTATTAGCTTACATATACACTAGAGAGCCAAAAAAATGGTATAGGCGTGCGTATGCAAATAACAGAGGTATGGAACCAATCAGAGTAAAGAGTCTAGCAAAGTTGCTAGATCGGTTACTGCTGCTGCAATGGATGGTTAACAAGATTTAAGTGAGTTTGAACTTGGTGTTGTAGTTGGCGCACGAGAGATGGGACATAGCATCTCCCAGGTAGCGACAAAATTTGGATTTTCGCGTACGACAATTTCACGAGTGTACTGTGAATATCAGGAATCCGGTAAAACATCAAATCTTCGACATCTTTGCGGCCGGAAAAATATTGTGAACGAACGGGTCAAACGACGACTGACGAGCATCATTAAACGTGACAGACGTAGAACCCTTTCTCAAATTGGCACAAATTTCAATGCCTCCTGCATACCTTCAGATATAAGTCGAGTCCATGCCACGTCATCTTGCGGCACTTCTGCGTGCTCGCGGGGGCCATACACAATATTAGGCAGGTGTGCCAGTTTTTGTGGCTCTTCAGTGAATAATAATAATATCGTAATGTTACATATCCAATGTGCGAGAAATTCAGTTTTCAGTGAATGCACGTCGCATTCTTGGGAGAACTAGTTGCAATACTTTCTTACAACCAGACGTGTGGCGTGTTAAATTGTTTGCTTCGGATTCCCCTTGCAATTGTCTTGCCACTTTTTGCACGGGATCGTTCGAACCGCAAAAGTCTTCATAGTTCACAATAACAGGAAGTCTCAGGTCATTTGCATCGCAAATGCAGGTTTCACAGGTGGAGAACTAGGACATTTGCTGGTTCACCTCACGGCTTGTTAACAGCTGACAGTTCTGTATATACATCTGGTGCTCCCGTTTTGTTCAAAATGAGCACAAAACGTTGTACGTGATTCACAGTCCTACAATTCACAGTTTCCTGGGGCGTATCAGGAAATGAGTGCCCTCGTCACAAAATTAAAGTTAATGTACTACTCTGGTCCCAGGATTCGTTAATGTTTGTGTTTTCAGGGTAGAAAACACCTCAATTATTAGCGCTACATCGACTTGGCAAGCATTGAGGAAGGTTTTTGTGATGGCAATAAACGCGTGATGCGTTTACAACTTGCATGAGTTGAGAGATTTGAGAGGGCTCTTAACAACGATATCTTGAGAGTCGATACAACTCGCAGTTNTCTTGACAGTCGATACAACTTGCAGCTCAAAACAAGATATCGACGCAATACATGGCGGTGCTGTCTCTCTACTTCATTGCTCCATTGCCAGGCAGCAGTGTGCCAACATTTAGGAAGAGAATTTCACTACGCCACAAATGGAAATCCGCCTGAATCCACTAGATTGCTGAAACCTTCGTAATAATCACCGGAGCTCGTGACATATCCAGGTCTGTAGTCCAATGGCGTGTTACATGTACTCCTTCTGACGTCTTAAAACACCGTGATTTACATGTTATTTTCTTTTATGTGTTCAAACTGGGACATAGGCTACGATTGCGAGAAAGTGTCGTNAACACCGTGATTTACATGTTATTTTCTTTTATGTGTTCAAACTGGGACATAGGCTACGATTGCGAGAAAGTGTCGAAATGAGTAGGCTCTAATTTGTAGAGAACTGTTCGTGGCTGATTTGAATATGTTTTTGTCAGCGGCAGCGGTTTTTANAACACCGTGATTTACAAGTTATTTTCTTTTATGTGTTCAAACTGGGACATAGGCTACGATTGCGAGAAAGTGTCGTAATGAGTAGGCTCTAATTTGTAGAGAACTGTTCGTGGCTGATTTGAATATGTTTTTGTCAGCGGCAGCGGTTTTTANAATGAGTAGGCTCTAATTTGTAGAGAACTGTTCGTGGCTGATTTGAATATGTTTTTGTCAGCGGCAGCGGTTTTTATTACAGGGAAAGAAGAGGCCACATGTCAATGGCAGGTAATAACGCGTTTAATGCACATGTTGTTGGAAATCTGCACACCGCCTACAAGTAACTTGCCGGAACGTTAACCTTTTCTAGATCAACCAACTCCGACCATTTACAGCAAATATGACAGTTTATAAAATGGACAACTGCATGCTCCATGAACTGTGGAGCAGCAGTACTATAAAGTGATGGACAGCACTTCGTATAATCATTTTAAAATTTCTTTCCTCTTGGTGAAATATATCTATCTAATTTTTCTGACCAGAAATTCATGAAATGAATGAACAGTTGTGTATAAAGCAGCAGTCGTTGTTCGTTAGTAAAAACGCCATACCTCGGCAGGCAATGCCAAACCTAACGTAAGAAAAATGACGTTACAGAATACGAGTCAGTTCAGGTATGAAATAATCTTGTGCCCCGGACTTGGCACTATAGGACTACCGTTTGCTTTCTCAACGAAGCCACTTCCTAACCGACAAAATGTTCTAGACAGGCGCAGTGCATAATGTGCCTTCAAGGAATCCAGATTATCTCCGGAGCAATGTTACTTCAGGGACAGGATTGAGGGCCTTGTAAATCGTTGGCAGAGTTATGTCGCTACAAATGTAGGCTGTCCATTCCAAAACAAAATATTTATGTGAGGTGTTAAACGGTTAATTATTGCGGAGTAAGATTATACAGATTAAATTTATCAAATGTGTTTGGTTGCCTGTAGAGTGTTGGAGAGTCGTGGTGTCGCTGCGTTTATAGATAGTATCGGAGGACGTCCATCCTGGACCTGAGCCACAAATGAACAAGCCAGTGATTTGGCACCTCTCACGCGCGCCCTTCTCCAGACAAATTCACGATTAATAACGATGACTAATTTGCGTGCGTCAATCTTATTCTTGATGCTCTTTGCCACATGGAGATAAAATATTATCAGGCTAGGAGACACTCGCGCAAAGAGTTTTATTTACGAAAAAATTTCGAATGTTTAAAAACTTTATTCTGCACAAGCGCTTAACATTTAAAAAAAAAATTGGTAATTTAAAATATGTTCTTTGTACGTATATATGTCACTGAATTAAATTTTCTTCAGGAATATGAAGAATTTCAAATAAATATCTTCTATTTATTTTAAAATGTATCCGTAATCCGTAAATATGATGTTATTTTACTGGGGATTAAATTTTTCTATGTGTATTATGGGTATAAAGATTAATTTTTCGAATCCTTTTTGTAGGCAATGAAAACATTTAGAAGTCTAAGAAATATCCCAGCAAACACAACATGTTTGCAAACTGTCGGCAATTTGTTGGCCCGATACCGGCATTTTCGGCAACTGTTGTTTGCATACAAGAATATAGCCATCTGACAACGGCATGACGTCTTTTCTGAGACATATTGCTAGCTTTTGCGATGAATACAAAGGCCCTGTGTATTATTTAGGATAACATATGAATATGACCGAAATTATGTCGGCATGATATCGCACAGCAAACATCTTGCGAGCATTTTAAAAACAATTCTGAGCCGATTCCGATATATGTTACTTATTCTGGCCCAGTGCCATTTTCGAGACAAGGCAATAAGTTAGCTCTCTATCAGCGGCATGGTGTCTTATCTGAGTCAGAGTGTTAGCCATTAGTATAACGCCGTCATGCCGTCAAACTGTTAGAAAGTGTTTAAATAGGCAAGAAGTTAGCTAGCTTATAACGGCATTACGTATTTTTTGAGACAACGTGTTAGGCGTTAGGATAAAGACAATGGCCTACTGAATTATTTAGGATAATTGATGGATATCACCGAAATTAAATTGGCATGATATCTCACAGCCAACCAGTCGCCAATACCTCAAAGAATATTCTAGGCTGATACGTATAGAATCTTTGTATATTCGGTAAGCATGCTAAAATATTATTTATAACAACCCAGTAACGTTTTCGAGACAATTACTATGAATATTATATGTACAGTACACGATAAAATAATATGTTTCATAGATGCAGAAAATCATATAACCCACAGTTAAAAATAGGACTACATATTGATTTACAAGAATGTGGAATTTTTCATTTCCAAAAAATTAATTTTCCATGTATATAACAGTTGAGAAGGTAATCCCGATTAACGTTATTAAGTGCTGTATATAACATATACATAAATTAGTTATAAACTTTACTTATCTTTTTTGTGTTTCTATGTATAAATTATAGTAACATTTACATAAATACCTAACATTAGTTTAATATAACGTATACCTCCATACATTTTCTTAGTGTCATATAAATTCGTTCAAGAATTTGATTTCTTGGTAATAGAGTTATGGCACACAGATGGCTGCTAAATTTTTGCAATATGAAGTACGCTAAAGGATATAATTATATGGGTATTTTATATGGCTATATTTACATCCAATGGTTCAATGGTTTTTGGCAGATACCATAAATACTATATTTGCTGTGACTTCGTACTGGGTACAGAAGAACTGGTTACTCTTTACGAACTTGTTTTTGTTTGCTCATGTGCAAAATTTTAACATTGAAGGCATTTGATACCAGAATATTAACAATTTAATATTTGTACCAACCGTTAATCAACATGTACGCATTGTATGTAATGACATTTTACTCTAATAAAAAAGAATACTTTTAAATTTTTTTAATAATTTATGTCAAATACAAATTTTTTCTCTTTTGCTGAAACGGCAATAACAAATACCAACTAAGTTGTACAAATTAAAAATTTACAACATAAAATATTGCCACCAGCTACTGCTTGACATTTATGTAACCACCAAATAACAGTTTATACATATTTTACAATATGTTAAATAAATGCAGAAATGTATTTATGTAAAAAATATATATATATATAGAGCTTGTTATTTGTTAATTACATATGTGTCACTCGGTAGCCCATGGCATTGATTTATTTTTAAAATTGTTTCATGTGTAGAACTTCGCGTTTGTTATTATGGCTGCTGCAAAACTGAAAATGTTTGTATTAGACATCTAATTATTCAAAACATATGAACTGTAAATATTTTTTTGAGAAAATTGTCATCACATAAAAAATTATTTGTTATATTTTCATGGAATTTATACATTCCTTTTAAAATAATTTGTGTTGCTATATATTAGGAATTACTGGATAAAACCAGGAACTTTCTCCATGGAGTATAAGTTAGCATGCTGGACTGCCGACTAAAACTTCTTCGGTTCGTATCTCATACTCTGAAAATAAAGTATTTTCATATCATATAATGTGTTGAAAAGTAAATAAAATGAACATATGTGAAGAGGAAAAAATATTAACTAAAATTGTAAATCCAAAAAATAAAGTTTTTTTGCATAGCCATACTGCTTATTGTCTTGATATCATGTCGCCACAGATCTGGCACCATTGCGACGTCAAGACACCACAGACCCGGCACCGTAGCGGCATCCAGCTGTTGCAGACCCTGCATCGTTGAGACATCCAGTCATCGCATACCTGGCATCGTAGCGACATCAAGCCGTTGCAGACCCGGCATCTTAGCGACATCCAGCCACCGCAAAACTGAAATCGTGGCGACATCCAACCTTTGCACACCTGACATCGAAGCGACATCCAGCCGTTGCAGACCAGGCATCTTAGCGACATCCAGCCACCACAGACCTGACTTCGTGGCGACATCCAGTCGTTGCAGACCCAGCATAGAAGTGACATCCAGCCATCGCAGATCTGACACCGTGGTGACATCCAACCTTTGCACACCTGACATCGTAGCGACATCCAGCCGTTGCAGACCAGGCATCTTAGCGACATCCAGCCACCACAGACCTGACATCGTGGCGACATCCAGTCGTTGCAGACCCAGCATAGAAGTGACATCCAGCCATCGCAGATCTGACACCGTGGTGACATCCAACCTTTGCACACCTGACATCGTAGTGACATCCAGCCATTGCAGACCCGGCATCTTAGAAGCATCCAACCATCGCAGATCTGACACCGTGTTGACATCCAACCTTTGCACACCTGAAATCGTAGTGACATCCAGCCATCGCAGTCCTGACATCGTGTTGACATCCAGCCATCGCAGACCTGACATTGTGGTGACATCCAGCCGTTGCAGACCCGGCATCTTAGCGACATCCAGCCATCGCAGATCTTACACCGCGGTGACATCCAACCTTTGCACTTCTGACATCGTAGTGACATCCAGTCACCACAGACCTGACATCGTGGCGACATCCAGCCGTTGCAGACACAGGATCGTAGTGACATACAGCCATCGCAGACCTGACATCGTGTTGACATCCAGCCATCGCAAACCTGTCATCGTGGTGACATCCAGCCATCGCAGACCTGACATCTCGGCGACATCCAGCCGTTGCAGACCCGGCATCTTAGCGACATCCAGCCATCGCAGATCTTACACCGCGGTGACATCCAACCTTTGCACTTCTGACATCGTAGTGACATCCAGTCACCACAGACCTGACATCGTGGCGACATCCAGCCGTTGCAGACACAGGATCGTAGTGACATACAGCCATCGCAGACCTGACATCGTGTTGACATCCAGCCATCGCAAACCTGTCATCGTGGTGACATCCAGCCATCGCAGACCTGACATCTCGGCGACATCCAGCCGTTGCAGACCCGGCATCTTAGCGACAACCAGCCGTCGCAGACGTGACATCGTGGCGACATCCAGCTCTCGCAGGCACGGAATTTTGGTGACATTCAGCCACCACAGACCCGCCAACGGTTATGTTTCCATTTTGTTTCTTACCGGTTCAAATCCAGCATATTTTAGACACTTTCGGCAAACAGTCAGCTGTCATTCCATATTTGTATCGGCTCGCTTCCGACATAAGATAGCGTGCCAGCATTAGCTGGCCGTAGTTAGACGGAAAGCTTAACCAGTCTGATTCTGGCCCGTACCTTTCGTGTTTGCAGGGATATCTATATTCGTAAACATGCTATTCTTTTATTTCGGTATGCAGTTTTTTACAAAAGTAACACCAACGTAAATACAAGTAAATTTGTCTCTTTCCAGCCATATACACAACTACTTTCTTAGAATATCTGTATCTCAGATCTTAAAAATGTATTCTTTTTAAGCAAAATATTTTTTTAATTTTTTTATTTAATTTTTTGTTCAAAAAACATTGAAACTAATGTACAGATATTGCAAAATGTCTTATTGTTAAAGATATGTTACATATATAACATTTTAAAACAATGTAAATTATGTGGAAAATGCTATTAGAACACAATTTTTTTTCCTTTTTGTTCTCGCTCCAGTTTTCAGTAAAACTATTTATTTCGTTCACTGAAACAATAAAGTGATGAAAGATACAGGGGTCTATAGTATGTGGTTTGTAATGTAGGTATAACGTTTTAATATATGTATTATATAAGATACGTGTTTGAAGCTCCAACTCTCAACGAGTTATTTATAACCGTCAAATTATAAGGTGTTACGGTGCGGGCTATGATCGATTTAAATATTTTCAAGTATATGTTTGCCAGTAAAAAATATATATCCCAATAAAAATGGTTAATAAAATATGGGTACAGAAGTAACGTTTGATTAAAGTTACAAACTTTAACAAAGAAACAGGAAGGCCACATTTTCCAACACACAGATTTTCAAGTACTTGATGGATCTTAGAGTATATAATTTACTTTATGTAATCCATTGAGAAGATTTAAATTCCTTCTAAAGTAAAGAAATGTTAAGCCATAAGTATTATTTCCTCTAAATGTTCAGTACCCAAACAATTTCTTTAAATAGCTACACTTTCGATTAAGCTTATGTTCCTTGTTACTATTATTGAATTGATTCAGTTTATATTTAGGGTCTCAGATTGCATGTAAACTTGCGGCAAGCTTGCTATTTTACTTGAATATGCCTTGCCGAAAAAGTTTGTCATATCATGTATGATTGGAAGGTTGATGGAAATCAAATGTTTCATGATTGGTACGTACTTGCTAGATGACTTTAGTTATTCTTCTAGGTGGCCAAGCCAAGCTTACGGTAAATTTTACTAATCAAGCTTGCTACAACACTGACATGGAAGACTAGTTAACTTGAATCAAGGTTAAATTAGATTTTTTAGCTTGAATGGAAAACTTGATTCAAGCTTATAGACAAGTTTGATTCAAAACTTGACTCAAGACGATTATGCTATTGTATACACGATAATTTTGAGCAGATAAAAAAAAAGATACTAAATATTTTGGTTTTTTTTTAATGGATTTTTTTTTATTTACTAATTTATTGAGTCACTTTGTTTTGTGGTCACAATTACATACGAGAAGAAAATAGGTATGAATTTGACACGACAAAACTTTCTTTCCAGAAAAAGAAGATTAAGGAATTATGGCTTTGACTTAAAATAATATTCTTAGATTTTGTTTTATTAGTAAGGTTTTTTCCTTTGGCACAAAATATTGCACCAAAAATTGTTAAATGTTGCCAGACATTTTTATTATCAATTGTCATATTTAAAATTGTTTGTTGGAAATCCTACTAATATTGTAAATGTGAAAGTTCGTGTGTGTGTTTGTTACCACTCAACTCCATAACAGCTAAACGGATTTTGATGAAATTTGTTATGCAGGTACTTTAGGTCCTAGAATAGGTCATAGCAAACTTTTTATCCCGGAAACTGTCACGGTTTCTGTGGAATGATAATAAAACTTAATTCTGCAATGGCTGGGAACGTGAGCAAAATATTTTTTTCCTCTGGTGTCAGAGTTTATCAGACTGCCCAAGGACCTCTGAAATGACTTTTATCAATCGATAAATACCGGGACCTAATATTAAACGGGCCCTCCGAAGCCCGGAAGCGCTCAGATGTTATACCACTAAACGGTCACCCATCCAAATGTGTGCCGCTGGGAACGTTGCTTATCTTTGGTGATAGATGAAGATCCCCCAGACAAGCGCAAAAAGTAATACCCATGTACACTTAATTCTAAAGGTAAAACTTGATGAAACTCACGTTTTGATTTTCATACATCGACGCTGGAAAGCGGAAATGTGGTAACTACGCTATAGTTGCACAGATACACTCCAAAATAATACCCTACTTCTCGGCTATCGGGTAAAAAATATCTCTTTCCTTTTGGGTTGCCGTAATCAGTTAAAAACCTAGGCCACCATAGTATAACTTTATAATTCTGTTTTAACGTAAATGAATTGTCTTTTCCCAATTTATTTATTAGTTTATCACTGCAAAACTCAACTGTACCCGGGCGAAGCCAGGTCGGTTTGCTAGTTTGTACAAGTGTGTCTGATACGTTCATAGAAATATAATATTTTTTTTTTACTTTTCACAGTAAAAAAAGCCGAAATGCTATACTTCTAGTAATAACTAAAATTAATATTTCATTAAATTATGCCATATTTTAAGTTTTGAACATTTTTTGGTATAATCCGTAGGAGTAAAAATTGTATCGAACGATGGTTTACTTTGTCTTAGGCTTCAGTTATTAATCCATATTTAGATATTCCATACCACCTATAAGTTTTCAAAGCCTCCACATTGAAAATCATTATCTCAGGTAGTCAGTTTTCATAAATATTAGTTGCTTTCCATAGNAAGTTTTCAAAGCCTCCACATTGAAAATCATTATCTCAGGTAGTCAGTTTTCATAAATATTAGTTGCTTTCCATAGTATTTATGTAATTACATATTAAGTGATTATTGGTTTTAATGTTCTTGATGTATAAAACCAAATACAAATTACTTCAGGAACCACTATTTTTCGTAATGATTGACGAATGAGTGTTATGAGAGATTTTAACTTTAGACACTACTGTTATTTTAAGTTTGGTAAAAACCAATCACATATTTTTTGAGATATGACAAATCTATCTAAAAAAAAACTATAAGGGGAACGGTTTAAAACTAAGCAGTACGATATAGTTGACAATTAAAATGGTGATGTCTCTACTAAGTATCATAAGTTATACGAGTCTCTTTGAACTTGGTGCATTTATACGTAAGTTAATAGAGGCTAACAGGGNCTACTAAGTATCATAAGTTATACGAGTCTCTTTGAACTTGGTGCATTTATACGTAAGTTAATAGAGGCTAACAGGAGAGTTGAAATGTGAATGACAAACATGATTCATGCACCAACACCGATGTACGCACGAGGGGACCTCAAATGCAATTGCGACAAATATTCTGATTTATGACTTCAAAACATTTGGGCGACTTTGTTGATGATCACTGAATGTGATTTTGATTGAAAAATTATAATCGTAGTACGTATTGACAAAATTTTATATATGTCCATTGCGACAGAATAAAAATTAATGTAGAGATTGCAATGTGCATTTTAATAATATTGTCATGACCATCAAGGCACACATATGCCAAAATGTTGGCAACTTACCAAGTATTTTGTTGCAAGTTTCAGTAACGGGGCTGCAGTGTAGCAGTTGTAGTGTCCTGGAAACCTGACTTGTTGACAAATCGGGTAAAAGCTCAGTGTGTCGTCTGGTACCACGAGACTCGGTCACCAATAACAGTGCAGAAGAACCTTTAGACAAAGTATGGAAATATGCTACCCGTTCTTAAAAGCATTATGTTGTGGTAAGACTAGTTCAAGAACACAGGATATGTTGTGGACTTACCGAGAACTGGTCGATCATCAACCTCAGCTGAAATTGTGGTAGCGGTGAAATTGCCTTTTGTGCGAAGTCCCAGGAAATGAGTGCGTAGATCCTCACGCGAAAATGCCAAAAAGTTATCTTCGTGATACCTTACACAAACGTTTATTGTTTGGTGCATACAAAGTTTCAGGCTTTGTTGCCCAATGACACCACGCTTCGGAAGGAGATTGAAGTCGAAATGTTGTCATGTATTCAGGGCGGTAATGGCTGTCTCAAACGTATTGCTTTCTCTGAGGAGGTGATTTATTGGTCAGTGGTGTATTGAACCGTCATAAAGAGAGTATATTGGATTAAGATACCCCAAAATCGGGTGCCAGAATGTACCAGAGGCAGCCCAAAGGTGAATGTTTGGTACGCGTTTTGTATGACAATATTATCGGACCATTACTTTTCGCTGAGGGAATCATCACATCTCCAGTGTGTCTGTATACGTTGCAATTGTATGCTATATCTCAGTTGCTTGATTATATCCCAGATGTAATTTTTCAACAATTGGAATTTGTATGTTCCTGCGTATCTTGATTTAACTTTTCTGGACGATGGATTGGTCGTGATGGCCTAACTGCTTGGCCTTCACACTCTTCTGACATAAACCAATTAGATTTAACCTATGGGGTTATGTCAAGGACAGCGTCTGCAGAACTCCTGTATTATATCTTGCAACTCTGCAACCATGGATATCCACAGTCATTGCAGTGATTCCTCTTGTGATGTTGGCTAATGTATGAACAGAAATTTAATATCGACTCGATGTGCTTAGTGCTACCAATACTGCTCACATGGAGACTAACTGATATGTTGTCCGGTTGCAACAAAAAACATGGTTAGTTTACCAACATTTTTACACCGGTTTCACATCTCTCTCTTCTATATAAAGCGGACGTAAATGAGGTTTTTAATCTGGGAGAGATTACGGACCACCTATACATTTGACAGGTCAATCCAAAGTGTTTACAAGCAGTGTTAGGCACAGGAAGTTAGTTTCTGTTGTCCTACAAAAATTTAAACAAAAGTACCAGAGAAACATTTTAAAAAATTGTTACTCGGTTTGGAAAATGGCCTAGCAAAAATAAAAAAAAATTGCTTAGCATTTAAGTGGTTTGAAACACAGAGAATTGATATTATTTAATTGAACATGCTTGCTTGTGAGGAATGAAATGAAACTATGTGTAGCAAAGAGATGTGTCATATATTCACAAAATATATATTCTAAAATATTATACAATATATACTATATATATTTATACGATATAAAATATAAATTTTTAAAAATATAATTTCAACTTTAAAAATATATGTTGTATATATTATTAATATGCAATATATATTTTAAAAATATATTTATGCGTAGCTTAACAATTGTACATCTTTTCTGTACTATCCAAAAAATTTACAAATATTTAATTAACCTTGATGCTTTATGCAGTCTAATAGGTGGCAGGTTATGTACGAAAATGAAATTTTTCTAAGAACGAGATATACGTATCGTTATTAGTATTACAAGGTAGAATCTTGGGGTTCGAAGACGCTTTGCTAACTTTAGCTAATTTTATTTTCCAAGTTCTGAAGATAGGCTTAATTAATTATGGTAAAAATAAGACCATACTCTCTGCCTAGGAAACGAATATTGATTCACTTATCACCGAAGACAAGAAAAGGTTAACCCTATTGTTTGTGAAAATAATATTTGCCCTAGAAGACAATATCAAATATAAATATTTTCCACAGTTCATTTTTCATGAAGAATATTTATGAACATTAAAGCACAGTAATGGATTCCATGATATGTATAACAAAAATTATGGCATTATTATTTTCATAAATATTTACCTATTGGCCTTTCATAAAAAAAGCAAAATGTTGTAAAGAATGTAATGTATTAAAAGTAATGTAAATTGAATTAAAATTACGATTGCTTATTATTTCTTTCCAGTTACCTGAATATCAAGCTTATAAAATCAAGAGATTTATTTTGCCAATTTTTTTTTATACCTAGCAAATTGTACCTTTTTTTATTACTTTAAGATTCGATTTCTTAGATATTTACTGGCGATAAGTTAACAAATTAAAACTTTGCATTGGCACATGCGATTCATTAACTCTATACCCGACCGTATCAATGCATGTAGCCAGGCATAAGGTAGTGTGGTGATGTGCTATAAGGCTCTCTCTTCTGTTGTGCGGATAGCTGTGCGATTAACGCCATTCTGTTAAAAAAGAATTTAATTCGTCAGGAAAATTAAATTTACTTTAAATTAAATTGTT
Organism: Clitarchus hookeri; assembly: GCA_002778355.1. NCBI lineage: Eukaryota > Metazoa > Arthropoda > Insecta > Phasmatodea > Phasmatidae > Clitarchus > Clitarchus hookeri. The sequence goes on from NQII01003581.1 coordinate 172,185, forward strand.
TCTTCTCGTTACGCAATCTTTATGACAATGAGTGAACCAATCAAACATGTGCTACTTTGGAGTTTTCAATAACTTATTGTGTTTGCTTTCCAAATAACATTTAATGTATTAGTCTGATACCATATCTCATCTTTTTAATTAACTATTTTCAATTAGTATTCTAGGAAGAATAAAACGTATTCTAAATTAAATTTGTTCCTGAAAGAAAACGACATCATTCTTTAGTTATTTTGTATCCTCATTAGTACATAATTCTGGAATACAGCTCTATATTACGAAAACCATTGTTATAGGTTTTCTAACAAGACAAGGAAAATCCCACATCTTATTCAAGCTAAATTAGGCAAACAAATTGAACCACTGCAGTTCTTTTAACTTCCATGATATTAGCAGACGACTCTTTCGTGTTGAACATGGGTGCTTTAGAAATATTTTAAGTTTGGTATGCAAATCGGTGGAACCTTTTGTAGCAGTCAGCTCTTAAATACAGCATTAAATTCACATAATTTCAGCCAATTTATGACATTTTATCAGATTTCATCAATTGAAAAAAAAAACTTAAGGTGTTTTTATCTCTTTCCCACCGAATTTGTGAAGAAAATGTTTTCCTACGAAATAGTTAGTAAAAGTATAGGGAAATGTAGGTTGGTAACCTGCAATATTTACTTCTTTTTTTTGTGGTTTGGTTGCTTGCCGTCCTTGCAGTGCAATAATATGGTAACACACCGCTCATGCCTTCCTGACTCGCTCGCCGGAGGTCATTTGTAAGAACCCGGACGGCTGCATTGCAGGGTAATTTCACCTCAGAAGTTTCTCCTTCGAAAACAAGTGGCTGTGCCTTTTCTCAACAGGATATTTAGCCCGTCATACACAAGTTATCAACGTTAAGTAGTAGGTTATTCGTACAGCAGGTTCGCTTTATACTCAGCGTAATTTTAAACAACAATTGCGAAATTTCCCTGCACATAACTGCAAATATTTTAACGTACCTACATACTAACATGCTTCCAGTTAAATGGGCAGTCGTATACAAAACACAGATCCAAATCTGAAGTCTAACTATTTGTGAAGACTGGAAGAACATAACGTATTTCATATTTCTTCATCATAATAAATGTGAAAATAGCATATGACTATAAATATATGCCTACAAACACACATATATATACCCCACACTTAAACTGCTTTGACTCAGAATTAGGGCGAGAGGATCCGTGATATTGCTAATTCCACATGTGATGAAAATATACAAGACGAGCAGAGAAGACAAGCACAGTCAGGCTAATGAAACATTCTAAGTTAACCCCTAACAGCCTATATTAAAATTGCAGTTGTCGTAAGCAATGCGAGCTCAACACTGACGACACCCGGAAGTGAGATAGTTAAGGTGCCACAGTTTGAGAATAAGGTTCGGAACTTGAACGATTTTGGGGAAGTTAAGTGTGTGTGTCCGATATTTGTATTGATAGTTATTGCTATTTATTTTTATTATACCTTAAAAGTTAGTGTTTCCATGCAATCAAAGTGCATTTTTCCATAACATAACATAGTCACTGGGTCGTTTCATACAACTATTGTATTGTTTTGGTTTATTCCAAGACTAAGATACCGTAAATATTAATGTCATTCAGTTACCAAATATTCATTCAAGTTAAGGAAAAGGAAATCGTTTTTTTTTTCAAATATAAATGATCTTAAGTAATAATTTTATACCCACATTTGTCTAGACACACTCCTCTTACATTTCATTCCATTAGTACAATACGGTGTATGTTGTAGCATAAGAGGAAAGCATTACTCAGACAAAATGATTGTTCGCAAAGTTGGCAGAAGAGCTTAGCTACCACTGTTTTTTATTTCCTATATTGGCTTCCACATCAATAATCTTATTCGGGGTAAATTTACGTGCCACGGGCACTTAATGTTTGCCGGTGGCCATTAATTTCCCGTGGACCGTTCTAGCGAGGTTGAATAAGTGCAGTGTGAGGGAGCGTGCGGGCCGGGCAGTTGGCAGCACCGTGCGGCAGTTGTAGTTTACGCTCTGCCGCCTGTGGACAGGCAGTTAGCGACAGTTTGCCTGCCTTCTGGAGCGTGATGTAGAGCCGTGCGACCCGGCCATCGCGTCGTCGCATATTTTTGATATCCAGGTGGGGCGAGGTGTTTATCAGCCTCCCTACCTCGCCTCCCACCGCCCGGCACTGAGATGAACGACCGCTCGTAGCTGATTCATGTTGGCAACTTGCCATCCCTCTAGCACCGTATCCGCACTACAGTGGAACAAAACACCTGCCCATCACACGTCGCGTCAAGATTTTGTTTATGACACCTCTTTAATATTTTTTCCACAAAGATTAGTTCCTAGTTGTTTGTAAGTAATTTTGAGAACGTTTACTATATCCATCCACTGTTATAGTAATTTCCTCAAAATACTTCAATATAAGCGGGGAGTCGAAAGTCCAAAGAATGGATGGCAACCTGTGTGCGTTCGAAAGCTGAGAGGCCAATATTCCTGGAGATGCAGAGAATGTATAAACTGCAGCACGCGACTTTTCTGAGATCGGGCTAACAGGTTCCATTGGGTGTATATTTGCCACACGTGCTTACAAGCCAGCTTACGCTAAGAAGGGAGGGGGACCGGCATAGAGACCACAAATCATCTCGTCAGAATATAATTGCAAAATTTCATGCCGTTTGATTACATGAAAGAACTCTGTAAGAAACAGAGAGTGGGGAATAACTTATTTATGAAAATTACGTTTGGAATTTATGAAATAAGAAGATTGGATATTGGAATAGGGGATAGAATTCTTTATCAGTTACCAAGGATATTAATGATAGTGGAGTTTTGAGGAAGTAATTTAAAAGGTTCCCTCCGTGCACGCAGCAGAACCATGGAACATAAGAAAAAGGAAAAGTAAAACAGGGTTAAAATGCAGTGGTTCCCCACGCTAGCAGACTGCTATAGCCACACTGGTTTGTTTAGTTGCCCTGTCGCAAGCGGTCATGGACTCTATGTTTTCTGTCAGCCACAAGTCGTTCACAACACCAGGGCGTATGCTCAGGATGCTGATTACTTCGCATATCTATGAGTTAGTACTTAGGAATGCTGGCTTATAGCAATCGCGGTAAACTGGGCACTGAGAGATTTCATAGTGCGTGCAGACATTACAGGTGTGCGCTGTGGGAACGTACGGTTTCTAGTTACCGTGGCGGCCTGTATGGCAACACAGATTTCAATATCTATAAATGCTCTATTTTATTTTGGTGGTAGTCCCAAACGTATTTATAAAGGGATTTTGTATTATCACGAGTGGAGGCGTAGTTACTTTCAGCTCTGCCTTTAACTATCTCGTTCAAGATAGGTTGTAGCAGCTCGAGGAACAATTCGCGAGTGTACGTAGGGGCATGCTCCTTTAACTCAAGGCACTTAGTTTCTTCTCTTGGTCGCGGGTATGTGTACACTTCAGGATGCAACTATCCCACATGAGCCTTGGATAACTCGCAATTCCACTCTACGGCAAACACAATAAAAGATAGGTTGTAGCAGCTCGAGGAACAATTCGCGAGTGTGCGTAGGGGCATGCTCCTTTAACTCAAGGCACTTTGTTTCTTCTCTTTGTCGCGGGTATGTGTACACGTCAGGATGCAACTATCCCACATGAGCCTTGGATAACTCGCAGTTCCACTCTACGGCAAACACAATACAAGATAGGTTGTAGCAGCTCGAGGTACAATTCGCGAGTGTACGTAGGGGCATGCTCCTTTAACTCAAGGCACTTAGTTTCTTCTCTTGGTCGCGGGTATGTGTACACGTCAGGATGCAACTATCCCACATGAGCCTTGGATAACTCGCAGTTCCACTCTACGGCAAACACAATACAAGCAAGGAAGTACTGCCATCTCGTGATACCCAAAACTAACGACGTTAATCTCGATACGCTGTGACAGAGAAAATAAATTAAATTTTACAGAAATTTTAATGAATTGTAGAAGGTAGGTCAGGCTCAGAGTCTTGTTGGCAACAAGATTATTAGAGACAGAAAATGGAAACGAAATAAATCGTATAATAACTAATCACTATGTATAAAATGGAGTGACCCAAATGTACTGACTCCCTCAGTCAACATCAGACAGGTAAAACAGCTAGACGCAAAAGACGAAAATTTAGAGGTGGCTTCGCCTTATGGTGCAGGCATCGATATAAAGAAATTTTTTAAATTCGACCCCTGAGATTGTGAAAAGGGGTGCAATGTGTTTTCAGGGCTCCTCAATAGCTCATAACTAGACAATATATCATTCTGCTTTCAGCATTAAAAAGTTGCCTATATAAATGCCTAAAATCTAATTTTGGTATTTTTTTAAATTTAAATTTTAAGAATGTAAAAGGGGTAAAATATGTTTTAAAGTACTCCTAAGTAGCTTATTAACCTCAAAAGATATCGTTGTACTCTTTGCTGCCAAAAGGTGGCTATATAAATAGCCTATAAATTAATTTCAGGGTTGTTTAAAACTCAAACACTCAGAGAGTGATATCGTTTAAAGGAATTATAGAGCTAACTTCATAATTATCTAAACATTTATTTCAGCTTTATTTAAAATTCCACCCCAAATAGAGTGAGAAATTTTACCAATATAATATGGTTTTACTCTTTGCTTCCAAAGGTAAGCCATATAAATTAAAAAAAAATTAATATACGGATGTTTATAAATTTAAACCCTTAAGACGATGAAAAGTTATGTTAGCAGGATGTACCTGAGCTGATTCAGAATAACTCAGTAATTAGCAGCGGGACACCTCAGCAAAGAACACTCCAGCAGTGGCCAGGTGCTATTGTGTAGGTGTATCTGACAAAGGAGATGCAGTTCATGGGGGGCGACAATCATCGAGATATAGAGCTTCCAAACTTCAGGAATATGAACCATGGACTCCTCACAGTTGAGGAGAAGTTTGAGATGTCGGGGCAGTGCCTTCCTCTGATATACAAACATAGTACTGGGCATACTTGCATGACTCCGGAAAAACTGCATGAACTTCCATAGAAAACCTTTCTCCAGTAAGGCGTATCTGAGTTCTCTCGGGTGCATTAGCACCCACCACCGCTTGAGTTAAAAAAATAAAAGAGAGCTATGCTAGGCACGGCCACATGAAACATGGTAATCTCGCAACTGGAGTAGGAAGTATCTTCCCTGTTGTATTGGGCCACGAGCTGGCATCTATGCACAGCCCTTAGACGGGAAATTGTACTAAAGAGAATTGAAGTCATTTGGGCCCAAACCACAATTTTGATGTGAAGAAATTCACTTAAGCCATAGGAATCGGCACTCCTGTGTAATACACACGTGTGGCACGAAACTATCAGTATGAGCACAAGGGAACGGCCGAACAGTTGCAGTACACTTCTGGAAAAGCAGTTGAGTTGTAGATATCCGCTCGGAAGGAACATGGTGGATCTGAGTGCAATTGTTTCAGTGCCGATGTGAGAGAGCTATAAATACCACAACATCACGAGATATGCGGTTTGTATCTGGTGACAACCTGATAACTTCTCTTGATGTGGCTGTGCTTATTGAGTGTATCTACATTTTTAGCCTACGTTCCGAAGGAAATAAATACTTCTGAGATCACTTTACTGTGTGCATGTGTATCAGTGCGTATGTGTGCCCCTCCATGTTCTACTTTTGAACGCATGAAGCGAATTTTACCAAACACGGTACACACTTATAACTTGGTAAGGACACCCGACTTTTATAGTTTTCGAATCCACTGGGCTCTTACTTTTAAAATGTCAGACAGTTGTTCAATTATGGCGATATTTCCGGGTACCATTCAACCGATCAAAAACAAATGTTTTGACAGTGCTTGATACAATCATTGTATTTAAAAGGAGCCTATGGTTATTAGTCAGTTATTTTGGAAGATGACGTCACATGGATGAAAAAAAACTTTTATAACATAACATATCGAAATTCACTCAAATTAATATCGCCAAATTTGGCAGGTAAGTAATACTGTGGTAGGTCAAATGAACGTATGCAGTTCAAATAAATGAGGCAATTGATTTGTAAAATAGCGGCTGTACCAATTTTAGGTTTATTTGGTATAGCTGCTAAATCGTTCGACCGTTTTCAAACAAATTCTGTATACTGGCAGTATTGAATACAGGTTTTATATATACCAAGAAATTATAACTTTTCTCTATCTATTTTTAAGATAGCCCCACATAAATTAATAAAATATGTTTATGTCATACCTCGGGGAACAATTGACCGATTCCTACTAAATTTTGCAAAAATGTACTGCTGCAGCAGGTTATGTATGACGGTGTGATTTAACTAGGTCAAACATTTATTTTCAAAATGAAGGCAATGTAGCTTTTTTTGCATAGTATGCAATATCGTAAACACCATATAATAAATTTCAACATAATTTTTTATGCTGGGAATATATATTACAACCATCAAATGTGTCGACAGGGAGTCTCTTCTATACACCATTCTGTAAGATACCGCCACAAGAATGAGTAAAGTTATAATGTCATTTCTCGGGAAACAAATGTCAGATTCCTACGAAATATGGCAAACAAGTAGTACTGTGACAGGTAAAGTATATTGGTATTGTTAAAATTGTCTCTCAAAGGCAGTTGGGCTAAACCAAATTCGTTAAGCGATGGAGGTCAGAATTCAATAGAAGAGTTAATCATATTTTCAAATTAAATTTAAATAACTACAAACAAAATTCTCTGGAATCAAAATCTCACAATAAATATATATTACTTGCGGTTTACAATTAATGACTTCAATCAATACAATCTACAAATACCTCGAATAAATGAACGTAATTCAATTATTAAAAATCAATTCTAATAGACAGTGTATCAAAAATTATTCAATTATTTAAGAATTATATGTTCAAGTATTGCAGTTCCAATATTTATAATAAAGTCCGTATCACATGTCATTCAGTACCACCTCAGTTTAGTTCAGGTCCCACCTGTCCGCAATAATCTAGAGTTCTCCGAGTGCCCTCATTCACAGGTAGCCTTCAATTGTCGGGTTTCACGCCCTCTACTCCATTCTCACCACAAACCCCTCGTCCGCCCTCGCCTCGCAATCTCCCGTCGTCATCCGTCCTTTCACGTTGCTCACACTCAGCTAAATGGCTTCCACAAAATGACTGCTGACAGTCTAGCTGTGGCTTGTGTTTATAGGGTCGTCGACCATGGCCCAGAAACCTCTCTAAAGGCCGCGTTGCGCCGAGGCTCCTAGTTGCTAGAATATTCGTGCGCATCCTCTTAGCTCATCGGCTTCTCCAGCACAGAGGAGGAGGGGCCGGACCGCACATGGAGCTTGCGTCAGCGCGTCACAATAGGTTTTAAGTAGCTCAGACACAAATTTTCTAAATGGCAGTTGTTGTAATATAATATACAAAGCAATATTAAAAGTTTGTGATATTTTTAAGATGGCAACACTGTAAACAAATGATTAGCTATCAAGCTACCGTAAGGAGTGTCATGGCGCTATGTGCCTTGTCCAAATTATATTGTTCTTTCTTAAAACTAATAAATAGTTTATTCAAGTGATCCGGAGTACTTCTTTATAAAGCCTACAGCAATCATAGAGCTATTTCAGCTTTCAATGCTATCTCGTCGAAACCATGTTATTATTTACAATGCAACTTTGTTTGTTTGCAGTAAGTTCAACCATCAAATGTGGCCACTCAAAGTCTATTTTCCCTACAATTTGGTAAGAGAACATCATATGACTAATTAAAGTTTTTATGTTATATCACCTTAAAAATACTAACAGATTTCTAACAAATTAGGTAAACAAGTACTACTCTGGCATGCCATGTAAATAAACATGTTTTGAGAGGGATATAAACTTATTTTCAAAATGGCGCATATATATTGTTAAAATATGGCAATGTAATAATTATTATTTGGTAACTTCAGTTTTAAGTTGTTGGCAACACTGTGTAGTGTTTTGTTTTTGTTAGTTGAAAAATATATAACGGCCAACATTGTTGTATCAGTTTTGCTGTTAAAGTATAATAAAACATTTCGTTTATTAAAAGGCCTTTATTCATTAAACCTCAACAGGTTATGGGCCCAGACACATAGTTCTGCGTAGAATCTGTGAAGGGGTAGAAATATCGGCGAAAATATTGGTGCCGGCCCGCGATAAAAGTGAGGTTATACGTGACCGCGCCAAGAAG
>NQII01003581.1:191042-210755 GCA_002778355.1 Clitarchus hookeri
CTGCAGCACACCTCTCTCCCCTCCTGATCCATCCAAAGAAGCGGTGTTCGCATTGGCGCACCCCACGAGCCGAGGGCGCAGACACGAGAATCCCAGCAGTGAATAAAGTAGCGTGTTTTTGTTCCGAAATTCTCCATTCATGATATCCATACAAAGTTTGTTTGCAGACATTTTATCTTTATCAAATAATTTTTTACCCCTGCTTTGAGTAGTCCTAACTTTCGTCGGTTAAAATAAAGTTTGATGTCAATGGCGTGCATTTCAGCATTTGTTGATTTATAATACTGACTAACAAAGACAAACTATTTCAATTCCCTTTCGGTGTTAGTAGTGAAGCAAATGTTTACAAATATATATATATATATATATATATATATATATGTATATATATATTTCGGGATTTGGCAACTGGATTGTGAAATATGTTTAAAAGGCAAAAAATCTTTAAAATATTCTTTACTACATTACACAAATAACTGCAACGGTTTCTTGGTCTAGAATTTTGGAATAATTACTCAAGATTTGCACATTCGGTAATGAATGATGTGAAATGTGAAATGTGAAAAGCAATATGATGTCAAATACAGATACGAATCTAGGTGTTTCATTATTCTTCTTCTGCGGGATATTTTTTTTCTATTTTTGTTTTTATAGTTATCTAATACTGCTGGATGAAAATTCACATTAAATAGTTTATGATAATAACAAAGTGCAAAAGATTTGCAGAACATTTCAAACTCACACAAACACTTTATACCTATAAATACATAAGGAACATTGAAGTGAATTAAAGTGTGAACGCGACATAAAATATAAAAGGATACTTTGCTCTGACACAGAGTTACCTAAATAATAGCGAAGTAAATAACTATTTGAAACAGGATGCTGCATTAGAAATTTACTTTCTTACAAGTATAGGTAAAACTATTATACTTGCAGCAAAATGTAGCAACCGCCAAGAAAGGCAGAAATATTAGGAATGTTATCGGTTGCAAAACTTATTGATATCAGATACTAAAATAAGGTTTCCTATTTTTGTTAATTTCTTTTTTTATTATATTAAGGCGATACATAAATAAATATATATATAAACCACGTAACTGAAACGCACCCATAGAAATATGTACAAATGCTAGTTATAATGTAGAACACGTTGTATTACCTGCGGGTTATTTGTAAAGTTTTGTGCAATGGGTAACTAATCCTTTATCTTTTTACTCTGAGTTACGTAACTGTTTGTCGCAGTCTTTGAAAAATATTTAAATATAAACATTTTTTCAACAAAACTAGAGAAAATTAAATTTAATGCTGGTGAATTTGTAACACCTAAAATAATTTTTTATCAATAATTTAGGTTTCTTTTCTTATCTACAGTCGGATAAGTGAATAAAAATATTTAAACTGTATTAATAATAAAATTAATAGGAATTAATATATATTTTATAATTTTTGCATGTCGGCATGTCAGCATAATTTGGCAATCCTTCCAAAAATGTTCGCTTATAATTACGAAATGAAATAAGTATTGAAATATGAACTATGAGTTTTATTTTTATCCCGCATTAACACGTTTCTGTGCACTGTAAATATTTACAATGTATTACATATATCTACCTATGTTTTATTTATGTATTGTGATTTTATAGTAATTGTGTAACGAATATTATATATTTTTTCTTCTCAGTTGATAAGTTAAGGCAGAAGAATGCCACGATCGCTAGCGTGTCATTCACATTTGATATAAAGGCCGAATAAGTATTGGTTCGCTCACAACACCAGAATGATTCAATTTATGATAACCTTTACCAGCACTAAGAATGTTCACAAGGTTTTTTGGATCTTCTTTGATATTTATATTTTCATATTTGGCTAATAAAACAATGATTTTTCTCTACTTGAAGGTTTTGTTATGCCAAAATGAGATGAGTGAAACTTCATTGAAACAATATTTTGTAAAGTCAAGGGAACAATTATCGAGTTGTAAATATACTAAATCATTCTCAACAACTATGTTATTCTTTGACTTCAAATAAAATTTCAAATAATCTGTAACATCATTTGACCAAACCTCTTTATAGAATACAGAGAGTTTCTTAAGAGTAACATCATTCATAGTTTCCGGTCGAATCTATGAAAGGAAAGTATCATTCACATTAACCGTATCAACTACTCGATCCAGTGATTTCTCATCACACTCTCACAATTACTTTTTGATGATGCTTTGCATATTGCATCAGCTATTAACATCATGGATCATTTGAAATATTGCACATTGATGTCATAAATGCGCAATTTCAATCTTATGATACTTAAACACAGTGATACTATAATTTGAATTTGAATTTTTTTCAGATGTAACAAATACTGGTGATCTGTTTGAACTATTCTGTATGTATCGCATATCTAACAAAGGCATTTCTACGAGCAAAAAGAATAGCAAGGAATATCTTTTCTATCTAACCTCATTCACATTCAGTTGCACTCAAACTCTTAGATGCAAAAGCTATTGGTTGATTTTTCTATAGCAATACACAACCTATTGAATTTTTTTTACTGTAATTCTGAATAATAAATGGTTGTTTGGGATCAAAATTTTGCAACTTCGGCGGGTTAGTTAACAAAATTTTGATACTGTTAACACTATTGTCATGAAATAAACCCCATTTAAAACACACATTTTATTTAAAGTTGCCTTAATGGACTTGTGATCTGAGATAAGTGAGGTATTTAATCTCTTAAATTATTCACCTAACCCAGAAAGCGCTGTGAGTTTTGTTTATCATAGTCATGTCATAATCCAGAACGAATTGAATTTTATCTTTATCTGGCCTAAGACAACCATCAACTATTTCATGGCCAAAATAATTCACAATATCAGGTAAGTATTGAAATATTCTTAAATTTAATTTTATATTTAATACCCTAGCCTTTGATAATACCTGTGGTAGAGCTATATCATGTTCCTCTATTTATTGTTCAAAAAACAAAGTCATCAATATTTAAAAAATACATTACTAATGTCCTTGAAACAATTCTCGGAATTTTCTTGAACGATTTCAGCAGGCACCTCCAAACCAAAGGTAACACATTAGTCTGGTATGTCCCAAACACAGCAGAGAATGTACGAACATTCTTGCTGGCTTCTGACAATAGAACCTGCCAGAGTGACATTTTAAATAAAAAAAACAGAAAAGTGGCTGGCATAACAAATCTTTGCGTTTAGGTAATTGATAGTAGGTATTTCAAAATGCTTTTTAATAATACATGTGTTCAATTTTTTAGGATCTAAGTAAACACGAAAATCAACCTCATATTTTTCAACAACCGTTCTGTGAAACCACTCTGTAGTGGTTTTTACTTTAGAAATAATACATTTTTCGCTAAGTAAATCCACTTAAACGCTTAGTTTTTATTTTAATTTTAAAGGAAGACGATGGGGAGGGCAAGAGACTGTCTCGAACCCTTATTTTAACAATATATAATATTCGTTTGGCAATCTACATGTATCCGTAAACACATCCTGGTATTCCATGAATTTTTTTTGTTTTTTGACATTTTCAACAATTATTTTACTCTGTAGATCAACTTTGTTTATATATTTACTTTATATTAAACCTAGCACAATACAAGAATCCTTTCCTAGAGTAGGCTGAAAGCGAGAATCATTTACAATGAAATCAACCAGAATTTATTTGTTTCTCGACTTAACTTCTAGCACCATAGTACCAATTACTTTTATGTACGTGTGGTTGTAAGCACGTTACTTATGTTTACAATGATCCAAGTTTAGTTTCCTAGACTTATTAAAACGACAGAAACATTCATTGGAAGTAAATTGACATCAGACCAAGAGTCTCATTTAAATCTACATTTTTTTGGTATTTCCCAAAAACAAACTCTCTGACCAATCTGTGGAACACACCTCGTACTGTGCACTGTTGCGATAGAATTCATCACTACTCACCCCGTGAGGCCCACTTGAACAATCACGACTTTTACTTGCCTGCTACGACACACTGAGGCAAAATGATTCATCTGGCTACTTTTGTAGCACTGCTTCCCTCTCGCTGAGCGCACTTGAACTTCTGCCTTGACGATGGCATTCTTTGTTTGCCCATCTGCAGCCTGTTTTTCCCCAGCCTCTGCTAGCCGCACTTCTTCATGACGACGTCAAGTTCAGTTCCACCATCAAAAATCAACTTATTTTGCGTGTCTAAATCATTAGTCCTAAATACCAATCTATCACGAATACTCTTAAATAACAATGACTTAAAATTACAGTCCTACGCCAATGAAATAACATCCGTCAAAAATTTATCTTGAATGTAGAATGTTTTTCTTCGGCTCACAATACTCCCGAAATCGGTCAATAATATTCTGGGGCGTTCTTTCTTGTTTATTCGCAAAAATGAAGTGTTTTAGATATTCACACCATCCTTGCCAATAATGTTTAGTAAAATTGCATTCTTCCTGTNATTCGCAAAAATGAAGTGTTTTAGATATTCACACCATCCTTGCCAATAATGTTTAGTAAAATTGCATTCTTCCTGTCATCATCAACCTTATCCAACGCAGATGATACAAGATATACATTTAAAGACTGTTCAAACAATGTCCAGTTCTGAGCAAATTTACCGAAAGCAACAATCAATTTCTCCGGTAAATTGAACGCAGACATTGTGAAATCGCATTAAAATGCTATGCATTCAAATCCTGCCGACTGCGTCATATATCGAGTCCATTAAACTGTTGAATATAATCTTTTAAACAAATTATAATTAACACTTTGATACATTCGTAAAAACCCTTCAGTTGTCATGTCGTTTGACACCGCTTGGCCGCCTTACAGAATCTACTTTACACTTAGAACGCAGGGTACTTTCTCAAAGTAACTACGCATACTACAAATGTCGGCAAGTCGGCATAGTTTGGCAACCCTTCTAAAAATGTGCACTTATGTTAATGAAATGAAATAAGTATTATAAACTGAACTATGTGTTTTCTTTTTACTCCACATTAACACGTTTTCGTGTACTGTAAATCATTTACAATGTAATACATATGTGTGTATGTGCTATAATAAAGTTTTTTTTTTTAAAGTAGCTGTATAACGAATTTAACATATTTTTTCTTTTCATATGATAAGGTCAGGCAGAAGAATGCCACGATCGCTCGCGTGTCATTCACATTTGATATAAAGGCCGATTCAGTATTGATTCGCTCACAACACCAGCATGTTTCAATTCAAGAGAACCTTGACGAGCACCAAGAATGTTCACAAGGTTGTTAGGATCTTCCTTGATATTCATATGTCCTGTTCACAGACATACTTCAAACACAAAAGTGCTAGTTTCCATGCTTAACTTAAGTTTATTTAAAACAACGTGCCCTTCCCACATGCAGCAAGCACTGTTCACAAGTTGCTATCTCACAGAGCTCCCACCAGATGACACGGATCCCACATGCAGCGAGCACTGTTCACAAGTTGCTATCTCACAGAGCTCCCACCAGATGACCCGGATCCCACATGCAGCGAGCACTGTTCACAAGTTGCTATCTCACAGAGCTCCCACCAGATGACCCGGATCCCACATGCAGCGAGCACTGTTCACAAGTTGCTATCTCACAGAGCTCCCACCAGATGACCCGGATCCCACATGCAGCGAGCACTGTTCACAAGTTGCTATCTCACAGAGCTCCCACCAGATGACCCGGATCCCACATGCAGCGAGCACTGTTCACAAGTTGCTATCTCACAGAGCTCCCACCAGATGACCCGGATCCCACATGCAGCGAGCACTGTTCACAAGTTGCTATCTCACAGAGCTCCCACCAGATGACCCGGATCCCACATGCAGCGAGCACTGTTCACAAGTTGCTATCTCACAGAGCTCCCACCAGATGACCCGGATCCCACATGCAGCGAGCACTGTTCACAAGTTGCTATCTCACAGAGCTCCCACCAGATGACCCGGATCCCACATGCAGCGAGCACTGTTCACAAGTTGCTATCTCACAGAGCTCCCACCAGATGACCCGGATCCCACATGCAGCGAGCACTGTTCACAAGTTGCTATCTCACAGAGCTCCCACCAGATGACCAGGATCCCACATGCAGCGAGCACTGTTCACAAGTTGCTATCTCACAGAGCTCCCACCAGATGACCCGGATCCCACTGCGACCGCCGAGACCACAAGCCCGTACAAGATCTATGTGACGACCCAGCGATAATAAGCAACGTTCTCTCCTTTCAATCTGTGGCCATTTGTAAGCAAGTTAATTACTTAGTTCACAAATATTACTTCATATTACATTCTCTAAATATACGAACTAGCTGTAGGTCATTTCTTAATTTTTCTTGTATTTACTCGTTTGCTATTTGCAAGCAAGAAATAGAAACCATGTTCGAAAATATTACCTAATGATACATTCGCTGATGTTTAAACAATTATCAATTTCTTAGTTGTTCTTTGTTTAGCAATGATCTAATGTTTAACCAACGGGGAATATATTGGGAATATAACCTCTTTGGAGTTAATATTATATTTCATAAAACAACTATGTTGTTACAAATAATCTGAAAAAAATGATGACTTTGTTCAAATTCTTCCACTAAATATTTTAATGTCAATTAAATATGCTTTATTAAAAAACAAACTACTAAACATTTTCCCTTATTTAGAGTACATAAGCTTCATCGTACGCCGAAACAGCTATTCTTTGTAATTGCTCAAATACGCACTGCAATAATAATTATTATGTTGGTTATTACTATTTTTACAGAAAGTAAATAAGAAATATAACTGATAGTCAAACTTTTATTTACACATGAAAACTTTGTGGGCACGAAGTTCTATCACGAAATAGGGTTCACCCAGGCATTTACTCTCACATTTACCCTTAAGAGTGCACATCATTAGCTTCTAATGATGTGCACTCTTAAGCTCTTCATTGTAATTTCGAGGACACCGAGAAACACACAGGTTAAACACTGGGGTGTGTTATTACGCAGACGCCAGAATTTTAATTAAAATGCGACCCACCACAAGCTGCCAGTCATATCGGCCACTCACTATCACCCTTTAGGCGTGACGTCATAGGCTTGGCTAGAATGCAGTATCGGTGGGTCACGGCTCGTCTTCCAGCAGGGCCACTTCTCGTTGTAGAATGTGGAAATGTGGCGGACGTGTCGTTTAGCGATACTCCCGGGCCAATCACCTGCCTTCCAGCGCTGCTGCATCTCCACTTCACATCACCTTTATGGCCACTAACGACTTGGTTATTAAAACTGCTTCTCTCCCCAGCTCCAAACGGTGAGGAAAACTACTACATAAGTATTTTTTTTTTAACTACTAGATAATTATAAGTAGTCTTATATAAATTACATTTAAACTAAACTTTTCAAGTCTAAAGACTAGTATCACGTATCCCTTTCTGAATGAAAATAATTTTTTCGCAGTGATTAGAAAATTTTAAAACCCTATTAAGCTTATTTGAGGTTTTAAAAGGAGCATAAATACTTTTCTACATTTTTAGCAAAAAAAAAAAAGTGATTTTCGTAGTGACATAGGTTTAGAGAAAGTGAGAAAATTGAGTAAAAGTACTTTTGACAATCAAATAAAACACGAGTTGTTTAAATTTAAAAATTACCTATATTATTTTATGCTTTCACAACTAAACAAAATAAATTCCCTAGGATAAGGTTCAAAATAACTGTGCGTATTGTTTGAATTCCACCAAATATAGGCCATACAACGTGGAAAACAAATGCGTATTTTAAAATCGGTGTTGCGTAGGGAAGTGAAAATTGTAAAGAATCTGTAGGGGGCCATTTTGTTTTATGCCCAACCGTTTGGTCGCAGCGGCAACGTGGATCTGGCATAAATGATAGTGCGTGGATCACTACCATCACTATGCAGAGAATTGGCTGAACACTTATCATTAGGCCACTTGCGATGAGTGAAGGCTACGAATGCAGGGTCGGAGCATTACACTTGTAATGTAAAACTGGACCGCTTGTTCGCCTCTTAGTGTCGTGTATTACTGTGTGCTGTCATTACCCTGCATTACAATGCATGATGTACCGCCTTCAACACAGCACTACTGAGTAGCTCTAGTGCGGAGCCATAACACAAGATCATACACTATATTCATGGAGTCGCTGAGACCAGACAGTTTGGACATAATTCAAAATAGCCGGATATTTCCTTCACTATTTTCACTTCTCTACATCACTACAGTGCTACAAACTGTCAGTTTTTACTGTGTGTATTTCTTGTAAATGTGAAATGTTGATTGCCCAGGTTTCAATGTTAAGGCTCAGCTTCACCCTTTTTGCAGAAATTAATCTTTGTAGCGTCATGAATTCGGATTCTTAGTAATTATTGACAATAAACGATTAAAGAAAATTTTCATTTTAGGATTTGTTTAATATTTTTGTGCGTATTTGCAACTGTGTATGTTGTTGTTGTAAAAAGTCGCAAACATATTTATATTTTATCTATTATATCTCGCATTTTTGCAAGCAGATATAACACACAGGGAAAATTTAGAAAACAACTTATAAAACAACTAGCAAATTGCAAANTCGCATTTTTGCAAGCAGATATAACACACAGGGAAAATTTAGAAAACAACTTATAAAACAACTAGCAAATTGCAAACTTACTTTTACCGAACATTTCAATAATACCTCTGAAACTGAAAACACGACAGGAATTGACTAACTTCTACAAAAGAGGTGTAGGCGAGCCTTGAGTTATAAGACAAAAATATAGGCAAAAGGAGCCGGAACCGGAACCCTTACCGCAGTTGAACCAAAAATGTCTAATTTCAAATTAATAAAAACATGCCACTCTGTGGCTTCAATAAACACACCACCGCAAATTAAACATGGCATTCAAATAACTTTTTGGTATTTATGCACTAATTGAGATTTTAATTCAAAATGCTGATATGTGTGGCCTTGAACTTGCGGTATGTAAGTAATAACTAGAACCGCCCGTATGCTTGCCTCAGCGCTGGCGTGAAGCCACCAAGTCTGTAGGCTGGGCGATCTCTAGGAGCCTCGGGCCTCTCCCGCCTGGAGCAGAGCGGAGCAAGCCTCCACCACTAGGATCACTGAGAGACGCCGGCCCGGGGTAAGGAGAACTCCACCCTGGCGTGAAGCCACCAAGTCTGTAGGCTGGGCGATCTCTAGGAGCCTCGGCCCTCTCCCGCCTGGAGTGGGGCGGAGCAAGCCTCCACCACTAGGATCACTGAGAGACGCCGGCCCGGGGTAAGGAGAACTCCACCCTGGCGTGAAGCCACCAAGTCTGTAGGCTGGGCGATCTCTAGGAGCCTCGGCCCTCTCCCGGCTGGGCCGGAGCGGAGCAAGCCTCCACCACTAGGATCACTGAGAGACGCCGGCCCGGGGTAAGGAGAACTCCACCCTGGCGTGAAGCCACCAAGTCTGTAGGCTGGGCGATCTCTAGGAGCCTCGGCCCTCTCCCGGCTGGGCCGGAGCGGAGCAAGCCTCCACCACTAGGATCACTGAGAGACGCCGGCCCGGGGTAAGGAGAACTCCACCCTCTGTGTTTAATCTCTCTAAACCCAAGTTGGTTTGCCTTGGCGGAGCCCTCCTGTGGCGTGGGAATGTTCATCAGTGGAGGACCTTGCGTCTGCACTCTGCTTTCGAATATCTACTGGCAAAATATTCTAAAGAATCGGTTATCTAATAATCCAATGTGATATTGTATCACGATATTTAATAATAACTATTTGAAATATAAGACATGGCTTTCTTTTGATCGGCTTATAAATGCGTGTTTACAGAGACTGGTAGTATATATTGATCTTAAAGGCCTCCAGGCATGTAATGCAGTATCTTGTGTCGTCGTTTGCGCTCCCGCCGTTTACAAACCTCAAAAACACAAAATATTTTCTAGTTTACAGTACACTTGTGTACCCTCCATTTCAATCAGCTAATTTCCCTTAACTTGTATTCTCCATTCACTTCTGTGACCATGAGTATGTTATGAAAGTGCGTATATAGCTCAAATTCGCTTAAATATTTAATGGTATTTCCTTGCTTACAGTGGTCTACTTTATACATTTAAGTTTACTTTGTCATTCACTGCGGCAAGTCAGCTGTTAGAACATAGGTTGGAAACTAGAAGGTCTGTGCTCGTAATATGGAGTTGAAGTCTTGTAATTGCCAGGTGAATCACAATGCGCGTGTTTTTTGGTCCTCCAAGAAGCTTATATACTGCAGCGTGTACATAAATACATATAATGGAAGCTTAGAAGGTATGTTACGACATTCATACTTTAATTCCGCCTAGTTTATGTAAAACCCTCTTTTATATCTCCATCGTTAGACTGTTGCACTCTCGTTAGTAAAAAATTGTCAGTAGAATCTCACCCACTTTACAGCCCCTTCTCCATAATGAGACGTTCAGATACTAGGAGTCAACAATAACTGCAGGAGTCTGCTGTTAATGAAGCCATTGATGATTTAATGTGTGTTAATGAAGCCATTGATGGAATAGAAGCGGAATGGCTGTGTGCCAAAGATATCTTGTCCATGAGAGGTGACCACATTGTTGTACAGGATGTTGAATTGAGCCACAACAAAGCGACTAAGAAGAGTCTTTATTGACCATAGGGAGGATGACAGCGATCGAAATGGTACTTCACTGCACGAACGCAGTGTACTCCTTTCTCCTGAGCAGCACGTCCACAGCAATAGGGTTGCCCAACAAAGCCATCACTGATGATAAAATCATTAATGTTAATATCCATACGATCATCACGAGTTTTTCAAATATAATTTATCTATTCCTGAAATCCTGCGTAACTGCAGATCAAAGAAACGAAAAACAAAACAATTTTGCTCGTTTTGTTTTTTTTATACTTGGGTTGTTTTTCAGCTTATTTTCAACAAGGAATCCAGTCAATTAAATACTAATAGAAATTATTGTTTCAGGCCTCTGCTCTCCAAACGTGCGAGGCACGAATTATTTATATACGTGTGCGCTGTCAGATGCAACCGGAGACGCAAGGGCTTTTCACAAAGGAATGTTCACAAAGCATGCCCGCTATGCCAACGAGCGCCCGTGCCGCTCTCGACCTGTGGTATCGCGTTTATTTGAGACATCTGNCCGTGCCGCTCTCGACCTGTGGTATCGCGTTTATTTGAGACATCTGGAGAATGCTCTGGATTACTGACCTCGTTTCTCCCACCATAACTCGGGCAGTGTTAAATATTCGAGATGGCCAGGGTGCTTGATTTATTGATGCGACTGTCCTCCGAGCTAGGAATAGTTGTTGAGTGGATGAGTGGCTCGATTTTCAGTGATAGACGACGAGCTAAACGAGCAGCGAGAGAAGTGACCAGCGGGAGGAAAATCTGCGACTGCGAGCATCGCGGACCGAATAGTGCGACTGGCGGACTGGACTATTGGTCTGGTTGCGTGAGTGAAATACATTATCAATGTTGGCAATAGATGGACTGAGCGTGTGTTAATGACGAGTATGAGGTAATTGACTATAACCAAACAGAGACATTAAGAAGGATCTTATTTATAGTTGAAGTATAAATTAAAAACCCCTCTCACTGAGAAATAAAAATATTAATAGCGGGGATAAGTCATTTAATGATGTAAATAATAGCTGGGTTGATGAATTTAAAATTACAATTAGTTATTTAATTTTATTTAGTCCTCCATCCGTCACGAACTCAGATACGCCCATCTGGCGTTCTTGAAACACTAGCGTCAGATGTGGGATGGAGGCATTTTATTGTGAATTAAGTAAGACTTTAAGCAAATAACTAGTGATATATAAGAAAATAATAATTTATTGAAATAGTCGTAGGCCTTAAAATTCAGACTGTCTTTTACAAACATTGCAGTGAATGTTAAGTAGAAAAATGTCTTCAAAAAAGGCACAGAGATCATTAATTAAGGGGCTAGGTAACCAGATGGTCAGTGTGAGTCAAAGTGAAAATAGCTTGAAATTAGAAGTAAATAACCCATTTACTAGAGTAAGTTATGCTACAAATACACAAATTAGTAGTGTGAATAGCCAGATAATTAATGTAAGCGATTTAGTATATAATAAAATAGACACTGCACATGAGAATGTTGACAGAGATATAGACACTGTAAATGAAAATGTAGACAAGAATATATATTCTGTAAATTAAAATGTAGACAGGAAAGTTGACACTATAAATGAGAAAGTAGCAGGAAAATAGGAAGCATTTACGAGTTAATGAATACGAGGGTTTACTCTGTGGCCAAGAAAATTGAAAGTGTGAATGGAAAAGTGGACAGAGTGAATGATAGGATGGACAACATCTAGAATGAATTAAAAAACAAAGTTATTGCCTTCGAGAAGGAATTAAACGAGTATGTTCAGCAACAGAGTTTCAGTATCACCACATTGGCAGTCGAGACAAGCGAAGATGCAGTTGAAGTGTTAACCAACGCAGACCTCGGAGGATAGCAGCAACTCTGTGGCGTTGGTGTCACGCCAGTCAGAAGCGGGAAGTACCTTATCTTGCCGGCAGCAGCGGTTAATACGGCTACCAAATATAGTCTCAACAGCGAATGACATTTCCCACACGTAGGAAAGCTTTCTCATTGGACGGTATTTTCTAGTGTGTACAGTGCAGACAGTGGAGACTGTTAAAGCCACTTCACATGCAATGTCCCATGTAAAGGACACTGTGCCGGAAAGGGTTAGTTTTTAGTTACGATGTTTATCGTGGAAGCTATAATCAGCTTGGTGTCATCCGAATATTGGTGGCAGTCCATGTATCTGGAGGTTTTTGGGATCCCGGAGATTGAAAACAAAAAAGGACCTGGTATGGACCCCTGAGGGACTCGAGTAAAAATATTTCGTTTTGCAGNATCCCGGAGATTGAAAACAAAAAAGGACCTGGTATGGACCCCTGAGGGACTCGAGTAAAAATATTTCGTTTTGCAGAAATCAGTGGGCCGTTGCTTGAGTTCAGACAGACCTTCTGTTGGCTGCCAGTCAGGTAGTTACGGAACCATTAACGCGCTGTTTCAGAAACACCCATTTCTGCTAGACGCGATAAAATGATACGGAGGTCCAGTGCGTTGAACGCTTTTGAAAAATCTAGAAATACTGCAATTTATATCTTTATTGTCCGTTACCCAAAATAATCAATTGTATTTTACTAATCACGTAACTTAAACTAAATGAAGGAAAATTGGAAACTTCAAGCATATTTTTATTGAATGTGTGTATGTCATGACTACTGCAATATTTTTAAAACCAATTGAGATAGTTATATAATATATTCGTTTAATATAACATATTTTAGATTGTAGCACTTACGTGCGATGTTCCATATTCTCGTAAGTTATCGAACCATTGGCGGAGAAAAAAGCAAATTGTAGCCTAAGACTATAAGTTTGAAAATTAGGAGGAGATGATGAAGTGTTAGTGGCAGAACGTCCATACAAAGGTGAAAGGTCGTCGGGAGCACAGACATGCGTGTGCTAGACTTGTGAAAATGCACCTGATACAGACGAAGTACCGTAGTGCAGTTGCCGCATGTCGCTGGAGTGGAGAGATTTTGGTTGCTCTCCACATCGAGGTCTTGAGAGCCGATGAGGATGAAGTGGGGTGGGTACGAAGCAGGGGACACGGGAGAAACACGAGAAAACCCGCCGACCAACTACATCGAGCCCTGTTTGCGTAGGTGGGAGGCGAGTAGTCCCACAACCACAACACCTTCGCTGGAAGGTGGACAAGCAAGTCGCTCAATGCCTGACGGTCATCCAGGTGGTCCTCTGTCTCGGCGGTCGAGGGGTCTTTCGCAGCCTGTTCGTCGTGTGTGACCTCCTTGTGTGCGTTCCACCGTTGCAAAAGAAAATTAGGGAATTTTACGGAAAAATGCTGGTAATTTTTTTTCAGGATTCTCCGTAAAATACGGACGTATTTATTTTTAGTAACATACATACCGTAAAGTTCACAGAAACATGCGTGAATTCACAGAAATCTCTGTTATTTTTATTTTCTTGTTCTTGCACTCCGTACCTACATAATTATTAACGAAATGAACTTATATTTTTATTATGTTGGTTCACCTGTGTGTAAAATAATTATTATTCAAAGCTAAAATATTTTATTGCTAAGCGAAATTTAAACACGAATGAAAGGTTTTGAAATCCGTGATCGCTCTACTCCTCTAAGACGTGCTCTGCAAACATTTTTTTTTAGAAATATGACATCTGTAACTTTTTGATTTTTCCTAATAAAGATCGATGTTTTTCTTTTTCTTTCGCTAACCATTCTGGGTGCTTGGTGCAATTTTCTGATTTTTGAATGAATAGGCCAAAGTGGCATTGATGTCCTGACTGCAATGCGAATAATAATTTTTTGTGAACAGTGGCGAAGAAAGACTCGTGTTGATTCGGAATGGCTCACTCCCGAAACCCGAAGCTAAACAAATAAACATACATTACTTTTCAATACGAATTGCGCCTACGTATATTAATTGTACGTATGTGTACAAATGTTTGTAAATATCTAAACGGAAATTTCTAACAATAAGCACACAACACAATCTGGATGTGAAATCGGGATGCCGCAATAACGGGTAATTCGGAGCGCTGTCCACCAGGACTCTCGCAGTCCAATTTTCCGACCTCTTTCGAACAACAATCACGCATGTACGCCATACAACATGCGATAACGTTCCTCTAGTACGACGAATGTGCCTGCGCCATCGTTTAAAATCTACTCAGGCTCAATCATCGATGTTTCTAGTTAGCAACTTTCATGGTTACAAAATTGTAGTTACTATGTTTTAGTAATTTGATATCAGTTTATAAAAGCAAAACTATATCGGACAAGTGAATTTGTTGCTCTTTTTTTAATTTTCAGTATTTTTAGTTTTACCCTTCCTTTTGAGAAAAATATTTTGTGACATCTGGTAGTTTGCAATATAAAACCACAACGTTTAATAGAAAATAACATTGGTCATTATAAAACCCACACTTGAATTCAGATTTACAGCGGTTAGTTGAGGTTTAATCTCTTTAATTGAAGAAAACTCCTCTACTCTGTGGCCATACTATTTCTGGAGCACACCGTCTAAATCAGACCCTGAACTCCATACCGATTATGAACCACCTACCAACGAAATATACTACCCAGAGAGCGAACCTTGGCAAAGACTATCATTCGCGTTCATTGGTTTTATGCCTAAATATACGCCGAGAGAACGTATTGGTTCGCCATCCTTCGTTCGCTTTCGTAAGCTGTACGCGTACGCCACTTTGCTTCGCACGATCGAAGATACGTTATGATTTACTTGCCAAGGGCTCTCTACCTGCTTCTATCTCTTTAACCTGTGTATCAAAGTCATTATGTTTTTATGTTGGAGCGATTTCAAAGTTAATGACCATCAACTACCTCTTTGGACAAACGATAATACTCGTGTCCTAAATTACGATTTTCATCTCTATTTTGTTTAGCGATTCGCATATGATTCGATTACTATAAGTGAAGAGAATATTTACTTCCCACCATTTAATGGCCACTGTTGCTCCGGAACCATTACGGAAAGTTAAAACCAGGTCATTTTAATATAAAGTAATTACTTTTTTTTCACTTATTAAATACACAAAATCTATAAAGTTAATGTTAAAAAAATGGCGCAAAACATATTGTATATGATAACCACATTTATGACGTATACCAGAATGAAGTAATAAGAAGAGCAGAAGGAAAGAGGAAACTCGAATTCAAACTGCACACTTCAACCCGAATTGTTCAAGAGGATATTTTATTGTTGAGGAAGGGGTNGGGGGGGGGGGGTGGATGGTTCAAGTGGAAGTGAACAATGATGACACGTAGCATTCATTAATTCTGACATACATTTTTCGTTAGCAAAATTGTATTAAGAGCTATTGATTTCCTGAAATTCTGCAAATTAAAAAATTTGCGAATTCCTCACTTAGGGAATTTGTTCTTCGTTGCCGACGTTTAAACATCACTTAGTATCATCGTTACTTCCCGGCTATTTGTCGCACTTTTCCGTGATTTTATTTATTTCTGCCATATTTTCATCAAAACGGTGTTTTATCATTGGCATTTAGAAAATTCTAATAATTGTAAGTTATTTTAATACAATGTTTTTTTTAATTTAAATAACACATATTTAAATGTGCTTACTGTATTATTATACTTTTACATTTCCCTTTTTTACACAAATTTTTAATATTTATATCCAAGAATCATAGCATTATTGATATTCTGTTTAATCTCATTTAATGTTATGTTAAACCTCATTTACAATTGTTCTGTCCCAAACCAAAACATGATTTCGTACGCGGAAAGGTTTGTAATTAGTCCTCTCATATTATGCAATATTATAAAAACATGCCTAGAAGAAACATATTAGAAATACTTGTGGTTGTTTCAGAAACTAGAAAAATTTCTCTCAAAGGATAAACGATAACAGTTTCCCTAAATGCTTGTGTCAGTAACTCCGTCATAAAGAGTGTATATATATTAAATAACTACAATATTTAGGGTCATAAATTTTTAAAGTAAGAAAGTTTCGGATAATGTCTATAATAAAAAATTGTTTTCATTGTTTAAAACATAAATATAAAAGCATTAAAATAAATAGTTCAAAACACTTTCTTAATAAAAAACGAATTTGATATTTGTAAGTAACCGTACCTCAACATATTATATTTGGGAAACGAGAAGAAGCAAATTACGAAGGAATAACCACCAATAGGTTTTGACAATATTTTAGATTTTTATTTATTATATATAGTCGAATCACATTATTATGACGACAAGCTAAATGTGCCATCTGCCGCGCGTAACCCATGATGTATGACTGAGACGTGGGCTTGTGAACCGGGTATATAATGCGACTGAGAGGCTACCTGTAGACAGTGCGCTTCCTGCAATCATGGGTAAGGGAAGCTATTTAACCTAGTTGCAAAATGGGACGATCAACGGCTATCGGGAAAAGGGGGGCAGCATTTCCGAAACAGCGACGTTTGTGAACTGTTCACGTGCCTCAGTGGTAAAGGTGTATCGTGAGTGGACGTATGGCACCAGTGCGAATAACCGTCGTGTAAACTGCGGAGTTCCACGCACCATTGATGTCCGAGGTGCATGTCGAGTACGACGGTGCGTGAAGGCCAACCGACAGGCTACAGTGGAACAGCTCGCCGTCCAAATGAACCAGGGGGCATCCAGACACGTGTCTACCGCAACAGTTCAGCGAACCCTTCTATTAATGGGGCTCCGGAGTAGACAGAGGTTTACTGCACCCATGCTAACACAGGTGCATCGACAGAAACGACTGGAATTTGCTCGTTAGTATGATGACTGGACTGCTGCTGATTGGCAACGGGTAGCATTCTCTGACGAGTCACGTTTTCAGCTGCATAGATCCGATGGACGTCAGCATGCCTGGTGACAAATGTTGGAGAACAGACACCCTGCATCCATTGCTGGACGAACACAAGGCCGTGAGGGCAGTGTTATTGTCTGGGGAATGTTCTAATGGTATGCTTTAAGTCCCATTATCTGTATGGAAGGCAATCTTCATCGATATAGTTATTAATCCATCCTCGACGATCACGTCCACCTGTACATGATGATTGTCTTTCATCGTAGGGATGGGATCTTCTAGCATAATGCGCCTTACAACTTGGCTAAAAGTGTCCGTACGTGGTTGGGAGGGCACGATCAAGAATTCAAAGTTCTTCCCTGCCCCCTCCCCCCTCTACACATGACCACAATCTAATTGAACATCTGTGGGACCACCTGGATCGTCGTGTTTGCCTTCTGTTTCATCCGCAATGCACCCTTCAACAGTTGTGGGACGCACTGCAGACAGTATGGCTCCAGATACCCGTGGAGACCTATCAGCATCTGACTAAGTGACTGCCAGCTTGGCTAGCTTCTGTCCGTGCTTGAAAGAGTGGTTACTCTGGATACTAACAGGTGGTCACAATAACATTGTTATATATAATGTTATATACACACAGAGGTGACAAAAGTCATGGGATAGCAATATGCAAATATACAGATCGCAGTAGTATCACGTACAAAATTTTTAAATTGGCAGTGCATTGGTTGTGCTTTCATTTGTAATCAAGTGATTCATGTGAAAAGGTTTCTGATGTGATTATGGCCATACGACGGGAATTAAAAGACTTTGAACGCGGAATGGTAGTAGGAGCTAGACCCATGGGACATTCCATTTCGGAATGGGTTAGGGAATTTAACATTCCAATAACCACAGTGTCAAGAGTGTGCCGAGAATACCTAATTTCAGGCACAACCTCCCACCATGGACAACGCAGTGGCCGACCGCCTGCACTTAATGACCGAGACCAATGACGTGTTCGCAGAATGGTCAGNTACCGCCTGCACTTAATGACGGAGACCAATGACGTGTTCGCAGAATGGTCAGTGTTAACAGAAAAGCAGCATTGCATGAAGTAACCCCAGGAATCAATGTGGGACGTACGACGGACGTGTCCGTTAGGACAGTGCAGTGAACTTTGGCTATACTGGGCTATGCCAGCAGAAGACCGATTCGAATGCCTTAACTTACAGCACGACATCGCATGCAGTGCCTCTCCTGGGCTCTTGACCATATCGGTTGGACCCTAGACGACTGGAAAACCGTGGCTTGGTCAGATGAGTCCCGATTCCAGTTGGTAAGAGCTGATGGTAGGGTTCGAGTGTGGCGCAGACCCCACGAATCCATGAACCAAGTTGTCAACAAGGAACTCTGCAAGCTGGTGGTGGCTCCATAATGG
Organism: Clitarchus hookeri; assembly: GCA_002778355.1. Taxonomy (NCBI): domain Eukaryota; kingdom Metazoa; phylum Arthropoda; class Insecta; order Phasmatodea; family Phasmatidae; genus Clitarchus; species Clitarchus hookeri. The sequence continues at coordinate 209,865 of NQII01003581.1, forward strand.
TGTGGGCTGTTTTTACATGGAATGGACTGGGTCCTCTGGTCCAACTGAACCGATCATTGACTGGAAAGGGTTATGTTCAGCTACTTGGAGACCACTTGCAGCCATTCATGGACTTCATGTACCCAAACAACGATGGAATTTTTATGAATGACAATGCGCCATGTCACTGAGCCACAACTGTTAGCGATTGGTTTGAAGAATATTCTGGACAATTCCAGCGAATGGTTTGGCCACCAATATCACCCGACATGAATCCCATCGAGCATTTATGGGACATATTCGAGAAGTCAGTTCGTGCACAAACTCCTGCACCGGCAACACTTTCGCAATTATGGACGTCTATAGAGGCAGAATGGCTTATTATTTCTGCCGGGGACTTCCAACGACTTGTTGAGTCCATACCACGTCGAGTTGCTGCACTTTGCCGGGCAAAAGGCGGTCCGAGACGATATTAGGAGGTATTCCATGTCTTTTGTCGCCTCAGTATAGTATTTAGGAAAAGCGACAAGAGAATCATGAAGCTCCGTAATAATGTTGTATGTCTTGTATTTTAGTACTTTGTTAAGTCAGCAAGAAAGACTTCATTTATTATCGCTATTTAGAAGCACTGGCCTTTTATATATCCACATCAAACGTTATAAAGGCATTTTACGTGTAAAATCCCAACCAGTGGAAGGTAGTTGGTAGTCATTTTGGACCTATATACATAATTGTTAACCAACTTTTTTACTTCACTTAAAGCGCACGAAAGCGTGAAAATCGACGTGGAATTACCCATTACAGCCATGTTATAAACAAATATACCGGTTTACACTGTGCACATCTGTTGACTGTGTTAATATAACGAGGAGGTGGCTCTTCTAGTCGGAGATGCATGCAGCAGCAAACCGA
>NQII01003581.1:210862-243233 GCA_002778355.1 Clitarchus hookeri
CTGGGGCCTCCTTCTTCTTAAAGGGCGATGCATTACTAATGTATTGTATAAAACGAAGAAATTATACACATTTTGGACGAGTAAGGGAACGAAATTATAAATTTTGGAATCTGGCACTTGAACTAGTCAAGGCTATCAGAAGTCCTCGAGACTCAGTTTTGCAATGACTTTCGTTCCAAATGGCTGAAGACCAAATTATTTAATCTAGTATATAGTCTATTTTCCGAAGGAAGGAAATAAAGGCCTATGGGATCTCTTTCCTGTCTGTGTGTCTGTGTGTGTGTGAGTGTGTGTTCTAAAAGGTGTGTCTGTGAGGGCGTGTGTGTGTCCCCCATCCCCTTTTTTTAAAGTTTTGGAGGCGTGAATCGAATTTCACCAAACTCGGTACACATATATTAAGTACTAAGTAAGGACATCCGACTTTTATAGTTTCCATTTACGATAGGTACTTACTTTCAAATTGGCGGTTATTTTTAAAGTTATGGCTATGTGTCATATTTCGGAAACCATTTAAACCATTTTAACCAAATTTTGTATGCTAACAGCGCAAGTTGTAAGCATCGAATTCAGAGGTGGGTATTGTTGTTAATTAAGTAATTGGTCTCTAGCAACGACGTGCCACGAAGTAAGTGGCAAACGATGTTCGTATTTCCTAGCGATTTAATGAGCACAGGAATACTTTTACGCAAATATATTTTGTAACGTAACAAAATGGAAATAGGTCCTGTAGAACGCGTGACACCGAACCACAAAAAACCTTATGTGGTCACAGATGCTACTAACTTTAATGCAGACCAACACGTTACCTGTATTTTGCTTGTCAGGTAGACCAACTATTAATTAACCAAGCACTTCGAGAGAAATAAGTAATTTGCTTTTAGACAACGCAAAATGCATATAGTCACGGACAATAATTATTTAATTACCGGTTGTTTTTTGACGCGTGCCTTACATATTAGTTTATGGTAGGTTAATAAAAATCGTTTCATCAGATGACCTCGCATGGCAGTTGTTTAGTAGCTATGGGGGCACTGTAGTACAGACCAAATGAAATACTCAATTCTAAATATGTATATGGACATGTAGTACCTACAACAAATTTAATACAAATATTCTTTAAAATAAAAGGTTTTGAAGCAAAGAAATATAGGGCAATACCAAAATGGAATAAAGATGGTAAACTTGCACTTGAATCTTAGAACAAATATTTTGTACAACAGAGAAATGTAGACAGGACGATAAACTGCGAAAAAAAATTTCCCGTTCTGTTACTAGACGATGGTTACTAGAGGATGGCTATACTTTTCGTTACAAAACTTCTAAGTAAAACAAAATAATTTTATCACAAAAGGTTTTTTTATAGATGATAACATATTAAATTAAACCTTTCTTCACAATCAATGTGATTGCTCAATAATACCAAAAGTGAAGCCTTCACATGAATGTATGTTGACTATTTATTAAATTATTTCGTAACTTTTTCGTCTGATCATTGTTAACTATAAGCCATTTTTCTCAGTTCTAAGCAATCCATAACTAAAGTGCGTTAGGCATGTACATCTCAAAGAATATTTAATTTCTCAGCTATTGATAATTGTAATTTATGGACCATTCATCACTAGATAAATAATAACCATTCTTAAACAAAATAACTAATAATAGAACTTCTATGAACTGATAAATCAACCTTAACACTTCAGTTTATAAATAGGTTTATAGTAAAGACAATGGAAGTTGTCGCAATAGATTTATTTTGTTGTAATAGTTTTTTCTTTTGTCCAATTGATTGCCTTTCACTTGTTGGTTCATGTTCTATTGACTTCTAGTTAATTTTATTGATCTTATCTGTTTATCTCTAATGTTCTTGGGTTTGTTTGGTTATACCTTTTGTCTTTGTTCTCTTAGGATTATTTTGGACAGCATATTCAGTCATTTTAAATTGCTGCAGAAATGTATTAAATTTAGCATATCTTTGATTAATGAACGACCATGTTATAATGATCACCTGTTAAATTAGTTTCAGGCTGTCAGAAGCAAAGCATATTCAACCGCATCGTTTATTATTCGTATCATCAAATGGATTGTGGAATTTGTGGCGTATTCAATAATTTTTGCAAAATCTATGCTCTAATTAGATAAAAATATAAACCTTATGAAAAATATCAACAAGTGCGATTTTATTAAGAGAGAAGTAAGTATAAGGTTTACTTTTAAGCAAGAATTTTCGTGAACGAATTTTGTCAAAATTATTTAATCTGACATGAAAATTTTGAAATCATATAATGCAACTGGTAAAATATGTAGACCGTAAAATCAACATACCCATGATTCTACGACTTGAAAATTTGGACAGTGATGATTACGAATAACTTTATCTTCCGAAAAATAAGGAGGGAGGGAGTTGGGGAACAACTTACAATCAGCTTTAAATGCTTCTCACTTAATATATTTATTAACGAAAATGTATGGGTGATCTAAAATACCAATCATATAGGCGAAAGTTTCTTCAATGGAGCTGGTAAGTATTTTGTGTAACAGCATGATAAATAAAGCACCAATATAATTGACAACATAGTGTACATACATTTATATAATCCTATTCTTAAGCGCTCTTAATGGATTTTTTAATGCCTTATATTTTAAAGGAAAAAATTGCAAGTGGTCCATTTATATGTATAGGGTTCTATGAATGGACCATGTAAGTTCGATTAATGGACCACTCGTAGTATTTACTATTTGTACAATAAAAATGCTCTTAATTGATAAAATGCACAATTAAAGCGAAAAACATGCATTGTCTACTTAAAAATTAGGTACTATCATGAGAAACTGTAATACCAAAGATTCTGATGCCATTAAATTTCACAATTTTCAATTAAAATACTTAGTGTCAATGACCCAATGAAGTTATAATGTATATTTGGTCTTAATAACAGCCGTTCTTTAATATATTATAAAAATAAAGATTATTTGCTATTGTTGCAGAAGATTCTTTTATTTCCCCTTTTCACGTAAACACGAGATATATGAAACCACTTTTTGCACAACATATACGTATATCATGTCTTCTTTCCTCGCAGTTTCACAGATATAAAAAAACAATATTCTTCCATTGTACCGATCCACTTAGATATATTAGGACATGGGTGTCCACAGCTTGGTTTAGCAGTGCGCGTATAGGAAGACCTTTAGTTTGCTCCGAGTGCTGCTTTGTAGGAGAGCGAAGTAAGAACAGCTGCTCCTTCTGTCCCTGTTTTATTCTTGGTAGAAAAACCACGGAATCTGCCTTTGGAAGTAGAGAGGTTTGTTTAAGTGCCATACTTGGTTTGACACACACAATGTAATGCTGCAGCCATTTAACAAATAAATCTTTTTTTATATAGCCGCNAGTGCCATACTTGGTTTGACACACACAATGTAATGCTGCAGCCATTTAACAAATAAATCTTTTTTTATATAGCCGCTTCCACTCTTGAATTAAAAAAAGAAAACAGGCAGACTTCATCTTAGAAATCGTCACATTTCCTTCCCAGATTATATATCAACATGGGAGGGATGTAGGAACCTGAAACACTAATACATCATTCAGCAGTCGTGTTAGTTTCACACTCTCGGCTCGATAATGCTCACACTTGAGATTTTCCTTTCTGAGAAATTTTCTTCCTAGGTTTTCAAGGACGTACATACACAAAAAAACACACACATTCGCATAGACACAAACACATTCACTCATACACACAGTCAGGAGAGTGATCTCATTAGCCATTCTTTCCCTTCGAAAGTAGGCTAACAATACAAGCCAGGTACGCTGTGGGCAACCCAGAATGACAACCAGAGGAGAGGAAGTTTTCATCGTTCGACAGATGCGAACTCAAGCAGCAGTGTCTATTCCCAACATTCAGAGCAAAAACAGCCTCATTACAAGTGAAATCTTTTCCCACCTCCTTTTTTGTGGTGCGAACTGTGTAAGGACTAGCATTCGCGACTTCCCTGATGCAGCCCTCTCATTGACACTCCACCTGCAGCAAATTTGTTGGTAGTTTTATAGTAACAGTGTGGGATTTATCTCTGAGGAATGTAAATACTTGTATTTAGTGACGAATCCAAGTTTAAATTGAACAAGTATGACAACTGTATTCCAAGTAGGAGGGTGCATTGGAGAGCGCACAATTCCAGACATCAGAGTTGAGTGACACACTGCCGGAAGTGGTGGCAGCGTTCTGTGTGCGGAGTAAACTCCCACGCTCATCTGTCTTCTTTGATAGTGATCATGCTAACACTGATAGCACGGCGGTACCTTCAGGAAACTCTGCATCTTCGTGTGCACTTCCTGTTAGCGCTCTTCCTACAGGAAATCAACACAACAGCAATTAAATCATACAGGACCATACTGTCGCATGTACCTATGTTAGGAATGGTGCTACTACAGTGTAAAAAAAATTTTTTTGTTTATACTTATTTTGTCCGGGTAAATGTTATATTCGCCTTGAAAACTTTATTGTTATTTATGTTAAGTTTTTCGGTACCTCCGTGGAAGGTTCTTTCCATTTTGGCAACTCTTGGCTGAGACGAGTTATGTACTATTCTCTTAAGTAAAATGAATGTATACACTATGTCATAGTCTATAAATTNACTCTTGGCTGAGACGAGTTATGTACTATTCTCTTAAGTAAAATGAATGTATACACTATGTCATAGTCTATAAATTGAAATTTTCTTGTACAGATAGTGGGTTCTAATAATTGCGTATACCAAAATAGCCAGATTTCCAAATCTTTCATTGCATAATAGAAGCCAAACAATTTTAATTCATAAATAGCGATATTTTAAACAAAAAAAAATAAACACAAATCAGCGTTAGTGTATTGTAAAAATTCTGTTGAAGGTAGTTCAAGGATTGCAATACCCGATAAATTGCATCTCGGTCATCTTCCTTAGAAAATGGAAGAACTTAATTTCATCGAAGGAGTATACTCTGTGGGTACTATACCGGCGGATGTTCAAAAATTCCATCACCAAATTTCTATGGGTGATGAAGAATTCCACAACAAATAGGTATTGTTTATTAACCATGCCGCAGAATTTCATAGGGACTGAGAATGCGCAGGTAAGGTACGAGAATCGAGGATGTTACTGGGTGTGATTAAGAAAAAAAAACAATGATATATGTTTGGGACTACTTTATTATTAGCAAAAGCAATGGAACAGCTAATGTGAGTACAGTGATTAACGGAAGGAAGCCAATGGGTTATGTTGTGGCAATTCGGTCACCCATCCAAATACTTACCTTGTCTAATGTTGAGTAACTGCGGCAATTGTACAACAACAACAGGTATGGCCATGGTATAACCATTGGTAACATTATATTTAGAAATCAATAACACCACATACTGATTTGAACGACGTGGTTGTGATGAAGTACTCTCTGAGTGTACCTACCTGTGCATGCCCATTACGTACTGTAAGGCATGTATGTCTTGTGTCGGTAAACAGAGTGAGTACGAGTACATGTGTGGCCTTGGTAATATCACTATGGAGGGCTACACGTGGAGATAACTGCGAAACATGCATTTTTTGTACGATGTGGCTGATGACAAACGTCGAAGAGCGCAGAGAATGTACCGCGAACGATTCACTGGACCAAGATGTCCTCATTACCAAACAATTTCTGCAATCCGCGATCGACTGGGAGACACTGGCACGTTGATGGTAAGCATGTCTTGGGCAGGACGACCACGGTACATCTCACTTTGAGGAAGAACTGTTGTTATGCGTTGAGAATAATCCCGCGACAAGTACACAAGCATTTACTACAGAGCCCGGTGTTCAGTATAGTTTAATATGGACTGTGTTGTATGAAAAGCTGCTTCACCCTCTCCATTCCATGCTCGTGCCGGTCACGGGACCAGACGACTACCCACTATGTTTGAAGTTTGTACACTGGTTTCTGAAACAGGCGAATGAAGACCAACAGTTTCCGGAAAATGTGCTGTTTACAGATGAGGCTCAATTTACTAGGGTCAGTCTGTACAATGCACACAACTCTCATTTATGGATGGAAGACAATATTCGTCGTTCAGTTATGCAGAGTAATCAGAGATGTTTTGCAGTAAATATTCGGGCCGGTATCGTGGACGACAACTTAACTGGACATTACATGTTGCCTCCTCGCCTCACCTGGCAAATGCACAGACTGTTCTTACGTGTTCAACTTCCGACGTTATTTAAATTGGTACCTCTACGTATCCGAGAGACAATGTGGTATCGTCATGATGAGGCCGCAGCTCACTTTGCAGACCCCGTCCGTGCAGCAATCACCAACAGTTAAAGCCATCTGTAGATTGGCCGGGGAAGACCTGTGAAATCCCTGGACCTTGTGTCATTGTAAAAATTCCTAAAAATTTACACCACAATATTTTAAAGATTTTAACAAATTATATAAATTTTATATTTTGTCTAAGTAATTGTGTCAGTATTTTAAGAAAGTTTAGGCCTATGGTTTTTTATTTCAATTTTAGGGTAGTTGTGTTATTTCAGCCATGTATTTATGTACTGGATGTGAGTACAGAGCTAACTTCGCTGATAAGCCTGGCAGGAAGCCGGTCGCTTGCTGCAACCTGCTCAGCTTGCAACCGGATGTTAGTTGATACGCTCACATTCCTGAAGGCGTCGGACACTTTTTGCTGTGCCTTGTTTGTGCTACTTACCAGAGGTACAACACACGTAATTCTTGCTGTAGAACAGTTGTGTACAGCTGTGGACCATCTGCGGTACCCGTAGTGCTCTTTAGGAATGGCTTCTGAACAATATTTTGTCACCTTTACGCTCATGCGCAACGCGCAATTTAGTATCCTTCCACCATCGCCGACCGTTTTTTGCCTGACTCTCTGCCCAGACGCGGTCGCGATATGGCGTATTCACTGTGTACTCCCGTATTCGGAGAGGTTGCTGTAGGCGGATGAATCCCCTGCAGTAGTTTATTTATTTTTAGTAGTTTCATGTACAATAGTTCAAAGTTAGTAGTAATAATGTAGGAGATTTTATATTGTTTTTATCTTGAATTGTCCTACATAGTTTCATCTCTTCCCTCCGAGATGGGTGAGTATAGCATTAGTCTTTTCCGGTAATATGAGTCATGTGTTATTGACTGGAACAAGTAATTAATTTTCGCAATTATTTTTATTTTTGTGTTCCAGAAGGACGAACTGATATTCCATTTTAAAATTCCAGTTTTCAACTACTCAAGTTTTTAAGAATGTATTTCGTTTGAGAATTACTTTCCGGGCTTCTCTTTATTTGCTGTCTGGAGCGAGGTGTTACCTCCGGCTGCATCACTTCGCCTGGAGAAGTATAAGCGTATCAGTATAATATAGACCACGTTACCACATCACTACGTAACTACATCATAATTGCTTGAACTCATTTGTTATTATGTTTGTGACATAAAATATAATAAATATATTTATCTGCAATTTATAAAATTTTTAAAAGGGTATCATGAGCAAAGTAAAAGAAAATACGTATTATTATTGCAGATTAAAGTTAAATATCTTGTACGGAGTGCATAAGCATTTTACGAGTTAATTTATATTTTTACCACAATTATTCATTGAATATTTAATAGGTGAGCCAATTGTTTTTTATCTACATATTCATTTTGTTTAATGAGAAGAACCATTCTAAATAAGGAATTTTACACTCTTTTAATTTAATATATTTATGTCTAAATCTGGACAATTGTTTAGATATTGAAAACATAATAAGTGAAATATGACTGGAATCAGTTTCTGGGTAAAATGTACACGGTGAATCTATTTGCCTAGTAAAGCTTCTAAATACACTGAAGAGCCAAAAAATGGTACACCTGCCTAATATCGTGTAGGGTCCTCCCGAACATGCAGAAGTGCCGCAAGACGACGTGGCATGGACTGGACTAATGTCTGAAGGTACGCAGGAGGCAATTAACACCATGAATCATGCAGGGCAGTCCACATATCCAATCTGCGCCAATTTGAGAAAGGTTTGCACGTCTGTTACGTTTAATGATTCTCGTCAGTCGTCGTTTGTCCCGTTCTTTCACGATCTTTTTCCAGCCGCAGCGATGCCGAAGATGTGATGTTTTACTAGATTCCCGATATTCACTGTACACTCGTGAAATGGTCGTACGCGAACATCCAAATGTTATCGCTACCTCGGAAATGCTATGTCCCATCTCTCGTGCGCCGACTATAACACCACTTTCAAACTCACTTAAATCTTGATAACCTGACATTGTAGCAGCAGTAACCGATCTAGCTGCCAACCGCATCGGGTGATTGTTCCGTATTGCGTACTCTTATGGTAAAACCATAGGAAACCTACGAGTGCACTATCGAGTATCCACTCANAATCCCTGGACCTTGTGTCATTGTAAAAATTCCTAAAAATTTACACCACAATATTTTAAAGATTTTAACAAATTACATAAATTTTATATTTTGTCTAAGTAATTGTGTCAGTATTTTAAGAAAGTTTAGGCCTATGGTGTTTTATTTCAATTTTAGGGTAGTTGTGTTATTTCAGCCATGTATTTATGTACTGGATGTGAGTGCAGAGCTAACTTCGCTGATAAGCCTGGCAGGAAGCCGGTCGCTTGCTGCAACCTGCTCAGCTTGCAACCGGATGTTAGTTGATACGCTCACATTCCTGAAGGCGTCGGACACTTTTTGCTGTGCCTTGTTTGTGCTACTTACCAGAGGTACAACACACGTAATTCTTGCTGTAGAACAGTTGTGTACAGCTGTGGACCATCTGCGGTACCCGTAGTGCTCTTTAGGAATGGCTTCTGAACAATATTTTGTCACCTTTACGCTCATGCGCAACGCGCAATTTAGTATCCTTCCACCATCGCCGACCGTTTTTTGCCTGACTCTCTGCCCAGACGCGGTCGCGATATGGCGTATTCACTGTGTACTCCCGTATTCGGAGAGGTTGCTGTAGGCGGATGAATCCCCTGCAGTAGTTTATTTAGTTTTAGTAGTTTCATGTACAATAGTTCAAAGTTAGTAGTAATAATGTAGGAGATTTTATATTGTTTTTATCTTGAATTGTCCTACATAGTTTCATCTCTTCCCTCCGAGATGGGTGAGTATAGCATTAGTCTTTTCCGGTAATATGTGTCATGTGTTATTGACTGGAACAAGTAATTAATTTTCGCAATTATTTTTATTTTTGTGTTCCAGAAGGACGAACTGATATTCCATTTTTAAATTCCATTTTTCAACTACTCAAGTTTTTAAGAATGTATTTCGTTTGAGAATTACTTTCCGGGCTTCTCTTTATTTGCTGTCTGGAGCGAGGTGTTACCTTTGGCTGCATCACTTCGTCTGGAGAAGTATCAGCGTATCAGTATAATATAGACCACGTTACCACATCACTACGTAACTACATCATACATGCTTGAACTAATTTGTTATTATGTTTGTGACATAAAATATAATTAATATATTTATCTGCAATTTATAAAATTTTTAAATGGGAATCATGAGCAAAGTAAAAGAAAATACGTATTATTATTGCAGATTAAAGTTAAATATCTTGTACGGAGTGCATAAGCATTTTACGAGTTAATTTATATTTTTACCACAATTATTCATTGAATATTTAATAGGTGAGCCAATTGTTTTTTATCTACATATTCATTTTGTTTAATGAGAAGAACCATTCTAAATAAGGAATTTTACACTCTTTTAATTTATTATATTTATGTCTAAATCTGGATAATTGTTTACATATTGAAAACATAATAAGTGAAATATGACTGGAATCAGTTTCTGGGTAAAATGTAGACGGTGAATCTATTTGCCTAGTAAAGCTTCTAAATACACTGAAGAGCCAAAAAATGGTACACCTGCCTAATATCGTGTAGGGTCCTCCCGAACACGCAGAAGTGCCGCAAGACGACGTGGCATGGACTGGACTAATGTCTGAAGGTACGCAGGAGGCAATTAACACCATGANGCAGAAGTGCCGCAAGACGACGTGGCATGGACTGGACTAATGTCTGAAGGTACGCAGGAGGCAATTAACACCATGAATCCTGCAGGGCAGTCCACATATCCAATCTGCGCCAATTTGAGAAAGGTTTGCACGTCTGTTACGTTTAATGATTCTCGTCAGTCGTCGTTTGTCGCGTTCTTTCACGATCTTTTTCCGGCCGCAGCGATGTCGAAGATGTGATGTTTTACCGGATTCCCGATATTCACGGTACACTCNGTTTGGATACGAAATAGACGACTTTTTGGGTGGATTTTATGTATCATTGGATACGTAATGTAATGTTTTTTTGGTGATTTGGATACGTTATACGAAATAATCACCCCGCATCGCGTTACACTCATTGGTTCCTTACCTCTGTTATTTGCATACGCACGCCTATACCAGTTTTGTTTGGCTCTTCAGTGTAATAACATAGCAATAGTGGCCTGGTAGTGACTGGTATTATGGTGACAGAAGAATATTATAATTTCACTTAAGAGTCTAAAGTGTTGTTCTTCGAGTAATTATAAATTGTATAAACTTTTTTATGGTCACTGTTTTTGATTGTTTATGTATCACACATTAAGATAATTGCTGCCACTTTGAGCAAGGTTGATGTTTATTGATTTATACAGAAAACAATTTGGTTTAGTTGTGCATATTTTTAAATGTAAAAATGTTCTTAGCAACCACTTCACACACCACGGCAAAACCCCTCGCCTTCAGACTTCTTCTTTTTGTGGTACATGATGCTCTTGGTGTATTCGACTCCTGTTGACTCGGATATGGCCCTTGTTGCTGGAATGCATGCAGTGGCCGCAATCACACAGGACTCACCGCACTCTACGACCACGCGCCGTCCCTGCAGTGTGGTTGATTGTGTTCACACTGAGCATTTACCGTAACACTGCTTGTGCTAACAAAGTAATCTCCAACATGTAACACTGTTTTATTCTCAATGACATGCACTAACTTCCTTCACCTTACACTCTACCTGCGCATGCTCAGTACGCACCTACTATGAGTTTCCGCGACTTGGTTGATAAACATAAAATAATTGTATTGGATTCCTCCATCATCCCTCGAAGGTTGGAGATGGGATTTCTGAACTTCCGGTATAATTATGCACTCAATGGGTAAAATAAAATTAATTCAATATAACAGTTGTTGCCGATCATAAGTTTGATCTCTCTGTGTAACTTGCTACACTTTTGAGTAATTTTCTAAATCTGGGTGTTGATAATTGCTTAAAAAGTTAATTGTTAAAATAATTTTTTTCATGATTCATATTATTTTGCAACTTTAATAATTTTTCAGTCAAAAAAATTATTATTACATTTTAAAACCATTATAACGTGCATCTCACACTTAAAATTTTTTATTACATTTTAAATATATCATACATTCAAATTTTAATAATGGCTATAGTTTTTTAAGTGTAAATTTTAATGTAAAATTTCCACTTTCCTCTCTCCCATAATGAAACTAATACTATATATATTTGAAAACAATGATAAAATAATCATTTATTCATTTCCACAAGAACTCTCATGCAGCAAAATTTTTAAAAATTAATAAATAAGAGACATAAATAATGGTTGAGTTCACAGACAAACATTTGCAAGATTTTTATTACCTGTTTGCCTAGTGCCTGCTAGAAAAAAAAGAGGTAACCCAGTTGTGTGGCAACTGAGGATAAAATCAACGCGCAATTTAGTATCCTTCCACCGTCGCCGACCGTTTTTTGCCTGACTCTCTGCCCAGACGCGGTCGCGATATGGCGTATTCACTGTGTACTCCCGTATTCGGAGAGGTTGCTGTAGGCGGATGAATCCCCTGCAGTAGTTTATTTAGTTTTAGTAGTTTCATGTACAATAGTTCAAAGTTAGTAGTAATAATGTAGGAGATTTTATATTGTTTTTATCTTGAATTGTATGTATTTTCAGGACTCCATGCGCACTTTGTTCCAGCTGAATATTTCTTTGTTGTCCCAATTCCAAAACTTTTTTCTCCGGGGCAGGAAGTATGTCGGTGAAGAAGGAGGGGAGGGATTCGAGGCAGGGCACTAGAGTGCGCAACAGTCAGCTAAGAATTTACGCTTACCGAGCTAAATGTGAAATATCATTTAAGTTGGCCCCCATCAGGCTGTGCTCGCTTTCTATCCCCGCCCTGGATAGCAAGAAGGGGGTGGAGTGGTAGGGGCTTTCTTTTGAGATTTCCCACCCGTTCCTGGAACCCCCTCGCTAGCCTGAGTGGTGTATGCGACTACTCCCCCTCCCCTTTTCGCTCTCAAGGAGCGGAAGCTGAAGCTGGAAAAGAACACGGCTGCTCCGAGGGAAACTAATTCTCCCTTCTGAAAACACGAGATACTGCGCGACCTACACAGCTTCGCAGAGAAATGCTTTCCCTTACCTCCCTCTACGCCGCCACCACCCCATTCCTCATGGTCCCCTTCCACCTCGCTCTAATTATTAATTAGAGCACTTGGGGCGCTTTTTGTCTTCACAGAGACGGCACAACTTGCGCCAGGGATCAAGCTGTTTAATTTTTGCTGAGTAATATGTGATTCGTCGGCATTACTGCTGCCAACTGTTTCGCAAGCCCCAGCCACTTACGTGTGCGTAATCTGTGCTTGCAGATAGTACAATAAAGTCGTCATTTCTTGAACCTGATAAACAACCACACTAGAAATGCGAATAGCTAATACAGAAAAAATTGATAACTAGCAAATGGAAAAATAGGTAACTAGCAAATGGAAAAATAGGTAACTAGCAAATGGAAAAATAGGTAACTAGCAANCTATATGGGTACATCGAGGGGTAGAGCATACACGTTAAATGTGCAAAGTGGTGACAATTGGCAGCGATACACAACAGTAGATGGATGAATGACAACACTGATTCCTCCAGTGTTGCCTGCTGAAGAGAGTTACGAGCTCGAACAATACGCTCCTGCATGTTATTTGAAGTTGTTGGAATATCTCGATATACAGCGCCTTTGAAGTAACCCCAAAGGAAATAGTCAGGAGACCGAGCAGGCCACCGGACTGGTCCTCCACGCCCAATCCACCTACATGTATATTTTCGGTCCAGAACGTGATATGCTTACACGGCATTATGTGATGGGTATCCATCGTGCTGGTACCACATTAGCATTCTGTTCCATAGAGGTATCTCCTCCAGAATACCAGGAGAATTGTTTGTATGAAGGTGGCATACTCCCTGCCATTTCGGTTACCATTCACTAAATAATGCCTTGTAACCTTATTGTCGCCCATCCCACACCAGACATTAACTCACTTTTGATGTTGATGGTCCACCTGACGAAGACATCGTGGGTTATCGACGGCCCAACAATGTATGTCACTCGTATTCACTTGGTCTGAGTTGGAAAATGACGATTCATCGCTAAAAAGAACATCCGAAGAAAAGTTCGGGTTGGCGATAATTTGATGCTGTGCCCATTGACAGAACTCTATACGATTCTGGAAATCATTCCCATGCAATTACTGACGTAAGCTTACATGGAATGAACGACGCTTAAGAATGTGATATGCACTCGTTTTGGGAATGCCAATTTCGGCTTCAACTTGGCGTGTGCTGACGTGTGGATTAACTGATACAGCAGCGAGAACAGCAGCTTCTGCAGCTTCATCTGTGCGAGTTCTCTGACATATGCGTTGCTGTGGGTTCAAATTGCCTGTTTCACAAAGCTTCACAACGAGACGGGAAAACCTCCGTCTGGACGGCGGGGTCTTGTCAGGGTGTCGCTATCTCTAGAGTTGCTTCGCCTGGCCAGCATTACGCCAACCTTCGGCAGAATGAACGACGAGGGAGGAAACCAAGCTATTGGTAATTGTAATAACAGAACTCGGTGTGTGTTTCAGTTCAACTCACTTGAACGTACTGCACTCTAGAGTAAAATAATACAAACACATTCATCTGCTAACTTACATTCCAGCATTTATACCTTCTCGTTTTAGGAGTACATTTCCGTTACTACTACTCTCACCTTCCAGTTTACTCTATTATACTGCACACGGATGACAGACTGAGTATTCGTCACGTAATGTGTGTTGTACATTTGTTTCCTCTACGCGCAAACTCTGTGGAATGGAGTACGCAAATCTAGCTTCCTGCGCTATTTGCATCCCCTCTACATCAAATGCAGAGCATCCACGTCATACCGTACCGTACCATAACGCGCAATCGTGCCGCAAGACCTCACATAACGAGTCTTCATGAGCACGTATGAGGCCCAAAGTTTGTGGCGGTTTTTCCGATCTGTTTATTAGACTGGTACATTGTGATACATTTTTGAACAGGTCTTCACGAGATTNGTTTGTGGCGGTTTTTCCGATCTGTTTATTAGACTGGTACATTGTGATACATTTTTGAACAGGTCTTCACGAGATTCATTTAACTTTTGACGAATAGATATATGGTGCCGTTTTAAAAACGGATGTTAGTTCTCGTATTTTAATAAATAACGCAACGGCTGACTCCCCAGCAATATTATTTCCTCCTTCCAGTTATACAGTTTTTGTATAAAACACTTTTTTATTTGGAGCCCGGTACGCAATAATTGTGGGTGGTCAAGAAATATGGGACATGTTGTATATACTATAAAAACCTACAAGTTCATTAATTTGAGGGAATGGAAGAACATAACTATAATAAGGTGAAATTGTTAAGGTAGAATAAATGGCAGCAAAGTTTCTGAAACACAACGATTTTGAACAAAATTTTAATTCCTCAAGGAATATCGTAATACAGAATTGTGTATAAACCAGATATAAATTGTTTGATTCCCAGAATCTGGCTATGATTGTCAATTACACACTCGTATATTAAATATTAAAAGCCCATTTGGCGTTTTGTCATAGTAATAGAAACCCAATACCATCCACATTTCATTCTCGTCTCAGCGGTGCCAGATACATTGCACTTGAAGTCTGCTGAGCAGTAAAACGCCTTTGTTTATGAACACAGATTGAACTGGGAAATTCGTGGTGCGTGTGCTATGGTATGAGCACCGTAAAAAATGGCATATTCTCATGCATTGTTAACTAATTTACGTGCATTTNTGGTTCGTGTGCTATGGTATGAGCACCGTAAAAAATGGCATATTCTCATGCATTGTTAACTAATTTACGTGCATTGATGGGTTTTCTTTTAGGAAATATACGGAAATGCGATTCACTAATGACGAAAAAAGTATTGCAGTTCCGTAAATGAGAAGTACGGAAAGTATCCGTCTTTTCTATAGCTTCGGGTTAGAACAATGCCGAGTCCACAAAAAAAATTGTCTCCTCTGCAAATGAAAATTTCATTTTTCTGCGGCAGCCAGAATATACACGCCACTCATTCAAACATCAAAAATTGCATCAAGCGTCTCTAACATTTAGCAAGACGCTACATACAAAAGTTTTGATTGAAAATGAAAAAGTTGCTTAATTTATATCATTTTAGTATACCAGAGCTATGCTCGTAATTTTAACGGCAAGGTCGTAAGTGAATCGTCAGAGTTACGGGCTATTACATCTTTGNGAATCGTCAGAGTTACGGGCTATTACATCTTTGACTCAGGTTCAGATTTTGGTTGTCAGCATTTGTAAATATATTTTTTATACACAGTAGAACACTAATTTACCGAAAGTTAACGTTGGCATGTGAAGAATTTTTTACCATCACTTTTACACATCTCTCTCTCAGAATCGTTGTACGAAATAAAAACGTTAATGAGTCAACAAATAATTTATATAATAATAATCCAATATCTAGTGAACTTCGAGTAGCTCAGGGCACGTCTTATGTCCACGACGCTGGACAAAGGGAACACTAAAACGGGGTTTGGCAAAAAGGGCGTCATCATCCAAAATCACCCTTTGTGTTGGTTATATATTAATTCTTATGGTAATGTGCTGCACTGAAATGCGAAATGGCACTATAATACCAGCAATGGTATTTCACTAAATGCTCTACAAAGGGGCGTTATCGAAATATTTTTCGCAGACCCTGAAGTGTAAGAAGGCCACTATCACGAAGCACAGTTATATAGAATTCTTGCCCTGGCAATACATATTAATGAACATGCTGATGTCTCGGGGCTATTATAGCGACAACATACAACCTACATATCTGTTATGTTGGTTGGTTTATGTGTACAATAAGGGCAGTCTTGTTATTATGTGAGAAAGTGTTCGTTTCCAGTCACTCTTTTAAGCTTGTTCTGTATATGTGTGACAAAATATTCCACAATCAATGAAAATATGGGAACTGTGCAGAGAAGTGAAACGCAATATTTTCTAAGAATTGGGAGAATATAATACGCAACCTGNATGAAAATATGGGAACTGTGCAGAGAAGTGAAACGCAATATTTTCTAAGAATTGGGAGAATATAATACGCAACCTTCCATGATTGTTGGTAGTTTAAGACAGAATTTGGTAATGGTTTACTGGTTGCGACTAACAAGCCACTAAAAAAAAACGTTTAATATTTTTTCAATATTTTATGTTACGATATATGCGCTAATTAAAACACAGAAACATATTTCGATGTTTCGTTCACTTCACTTGTAAACAGAGTAACGTATTCGCCCGAACCTACTCAATTAAACACATCGAACACACAGATCTTATGATGCTACTAGTACTCTCGTTGTTTATTTACTTACTTGATTAAACGGAAGATAATTTAAGTTAGATTATGATATGTTTAA
Organism: Clitarchus hookeri; assembly: GCA_002778355.1. NCBI lineage: Eukaryota > Metazoa > Arthropoda > Insecta > Phasmatodea > Phasmatidae > Clitarchus > Clitarchus hookeri. The sequence goes on from NQII01003581.1 coordinate 227,603, forward strand.
ATATGTGTTTATATGTATAAACACTATTGTAAAAAATTATTACATAACTAACTTTAAATACATCAGAAAACATTCTGAAACACTTCAAAGATATGAGCAAATAGAATTTGGATAAGTGGCAGTTTAAACTTGTTTACTAAATAATTTATTTCACATCGTTTGTACTGCTACACTAATTGTAAGGCAAGTTATTGACGGTTTATAAAAATATTTTTTCTCGTTATATCCCCTTTGAAGTTTCTGCATCTTCCATTTTACTCGTGCCACAATTACGAATAAAAATTGCTTTAGAGTAAAACAGTGGAGAGAGTTTATGTATACACGTTAATATTCCTACCAGAGACTGTATCGAAATCCTTTAAGCTAAAATTTGTGGTGAATATTTACTGAGTTATTCACACACTGTTTGAAATTTTAACGAAACTAAACATCATGTTATTTTCATTTTTGAATCCGCATTTTCTCTTTTTTACACAAACCTAATTCGCTATCTGTTCGAGTTTATGCTCTTGGAGTAAATATATTTAACTTGACAAAAGATATTTACAATATTTATCTTATGTGTTGTGGCTTTGAATAACTGTATGTCCAAAGGCCGTATGTCCAGAAAATCAAATTTTACAGGAGGAACAAAAGTATTTTTCTAGCAACTAAACGAATCCAAAGAATTTGTGTAATTAGTTCCAAAGTTAGGTGTAGTATTCAAAGGGTTCTAAAGTTATATACGGTAAACTTTAAGTTTTGAAGTTATAAATGGTGCTATAAAATTAACAGTAGGAAAAGTTTTCATAAAATGTAACCACAAGTTACTTACTAAACGTTTTGACCTACTTTCCTCTAAAATTGAACTGTGTTGAAGTATATTTGATGAAGTAAGCCCTACTACAAGAATGCTATAAAAGGAAAACGTTTGGATAAATAAAATATGTATATTGCCATCATTTTTAAAATGATGACCTGGTGCATTTACATCACATAAGTTTACGTGGCCTACTGTAGTAATTCTTTTCTGTAATATTTTGGAAGCATTGAGTTAAATTTTTTCCCGAGTTATGGCATAGAATTGGAGTGATCTAACAAAAGTGTGGATAAAATAGGCTCTCGGTAGACTAAGGTTATGGTTGTAATATAGGTTACTACTGCCAGCATACAATGTTTGGTGCAACTTGGTTACGCGCTTTCGTAAATATAGTACAGTAGTCAAAAATTTCATAATGCAGCCGATTTAAAAATCAGTGTCTGACAAACTTAAAACACATCACATTACCTGGAATCCCGTATTTATTTCTTGTCTACCACATTTGGTAGGAATCGGTGTATTGTTTACCAAAATATGACATACGAATTTAGTTAATTCACGTTTCGCTATTTTACATAATGACGAAAAAAGAGCATATGTATTGATTTAATATTTTCAGTATACCAATTTTGGTTCAAAATTGGTCGAAATTAATTTATATCACATATATAAGATTAAAATTAATTATTTATATGGCCGCCAAGTTGACAATATGATTCTTGTTAATTTATATCGCGCATATTTACATATCAATCTATTTTGCAAAAAATACCAGAAGACAAAAAACGTTTGGTTGAAATTAATGTTAACTTTCGTAGATATAACAAAGTAATCAAAATGTTTACATGGTCACTTTTATAAAAGTGACCTTAAACATATCGATTTACATGGTGTACTGTAGCGTTGCTTGTTTGCCAAATTTGGTGAGAATAGTGTGATTTTTCCGGTTGCACTATTCTACAATGTGGTTGAAAAAGAGGCTATGTATTGGCATATATAATGCTNAATAGTGTGATTTTTCCGGTTGCACTATTCTACAATGTGGTTGAAAAAGAGGCTATGTATTGGCATATATAATGCTAGAGGTTGGTACTTCCAGCGTACCAAGTTTGTTCGGAATTGGTTAAACGGTATGTACATATAAAGGGCTGCGAGCAATAACATGGTATTCGACATGACTGTGATATGTGAAGGAAAACTCTTGTGCTATATACTTGTGAACACAGAATGTGAATGTAATATATATTGGTTTCTTAGGCAAATGCATAAGGTCCCACCAGATCAGAATGATACAAAGGCTAATATTGTATGTGTATATAATGATTTTTAGAATTGTTGTTGATTACCAATGACATGTGAGCNAATGATACAAAGGCTAATATTGTATGTGTATATAATGATTTTTAGAATTGTTGTTGATTACCAATGACATGTGAGTTCTATGAGGCTTACCACAATATTACACAATCTTATTGGGTTTTGAAACTGTTTCATTAGATTAAACACATGCTTGTATTAACAGAAAAGAAATCAATGAAGAATTACACATATATAAAAGCTGTGATAACATANAGATTAAACACATGCTTGTATTAACAGAAAAGAAATCAATGAAGAATTACACATATATAAAAGCTGTGATAACATAATATTCACTGCAGAATGTGACGTGTCAAACCACAAAACTCTGGGAATATTTAAAAGACTTATGAATCAGCAATAATCTATATTTTTATGAAGATTCGTTTCTTTCTTTTTCCAAATAATCTTTACTTTCATCCAGTTCACCTTCAGTGAGTTTCCCTTGTTCCAGTTTTGCCAAATATATGTCCCATTAGACCTTAGATATATGGTCCTTCAAACTCTCTATTTCCTTGATCTTCGAGACTTCAACATTCCCGGAGAGAGTGCGTGGAGAGGTTTCGCCGGCTCTTAACATCGANCTATTTCCTTGATCTTCGAGACTTCAACATTCCCGGAGAGAGTGCGTGGAGAGGTTTCGCCGGCTCTTAACATCGAGGTCTTGAGAGCGGCATCGTCAGGCACGATTCTCACATGCAAAAACCCGGGAGTGGCCCTGCCGTGAATCGAACCCGGTTCGCCTAGGTGTGAGGCAAATAGTTTTCCCACTACCCCGCGGCGGCCGCCTCAATATTCCTGGGGCGTGTGCACTTGAACCGAAACTTTGCTGATGAGATTGGCAAGATTACCCTTGGACGCAAATTGACAATTCGTGTTTCGCCAGCATAATCGCTCTGCACATGTCGCAGCTTTGGGTTTCATAGAAAAGAGAGAAACGAAGACACTCTTTAGATTTTACCGGTTGTTTTCTTCATCTTTGCTACAAAATGGGAAAAGTTTTTTAGTTCATTCTTGCTGGCAAGGTAACTTTAACACGCGTGTGACTTGAAATTGTTTCTCATGTGAGCTTTGTTCCAGAATGTCCAACCAATCCTCAGTAATATAAGCAATCTGAACTTTTATTATATACGATTAAACATGCCCAAAGTCCTGATCAGAAGTGAGCATTATGAGGCCAAGAATATGAAAGTAATAATATAGTTTTGTTCAACGCTGTGCTGCTACCAGGTTGACCCAGAAAGCAACAACGGAACAGTTAATGTTTTGGCCGGTATAGTTATCGCTGATCACTATCAGGTGATTACATATTTTATTCTGAGCCTCGAAATGTTTCGTAAAAGAGCTCATTATCTCCTCAGAACTATCAGCGTTAGATTAATCCCAGAAATGAAAGTATCAAGTCTCACCTTTGCAATCGTGCATTCTAAAGTACAGCCCTTGGCTTTTCTGCAGTAGAATGCTGGACGTGCACTGAATTTTGGCAACGGAAGGGCTTCTTGAAGATCAACGGTGAACACATCGATATCATCTTAATCTTTGGCAAGCTGCAGCAGGAATTTTACTTTAACTATGTCAACTTGAGCTTTCCTTAAATGTACGTCTTTCAGAATGTCATATGTTTGTAGGTCCTCGTGATAACATTCTAACGTGTTTTTTCTTACTTTGACGCAAAGTGTTTTACGTGTTTTGCATATATCATTGTTAGGGTACTGAAACTCATTTTCAATCTCCGAAAGTTTTTTCTGTACGTATTAAATAATACAGGAGTGATATTTTTTTCCCTTGCAAAATATGTTCCTGTTGAGGATAACAGGATGGAATTGTACATTCATTCCCTATCTTCTCACTATTATCACGTCTGCTATAATAATTTTTATGTTTCAAATATTTGTTGATACGCTCAATTATGTTCTCTATTTTAGTTGTAGAGTATGCATTCTTCCTAGCTTCTTGCAGACTATGATGATCTAAGGATGGTGTACCAACCTTTTTATATGCTCTCATTTGTGTTAGACCTACCTCGACAGGTTTGTAAGCCATGAATGTTCAAAAATTTTGTTTTGCCGACTGGGATATCAGTCCCGCCCTTTGAAACAGAGTTCAATATCGTGTTACGTCTCCTGCTCTCATTAGCTTTTGTATGCTTTATATTTATTAGTGTTATTTATATTCTTCCCTGTAATAATAATTGTGCCAGTTGTATTTTGCCAGAACCCAACAGTCTTTAAATACATTTCCAATTGCTTCTCTTCCAATCTTTTTAAAACATTTCCTGTGACAAGTACATGAAAGCCCTATTTCTCGTTTCTTTACTACCCTTCACGTTCATATATTTCAAAACTCTGGTTCTTAGTTCAGTGTTATTTTTCCTTTTATTTACTAAATTTTTCATTCTTGGAATTCCTGTAGCTTCTCCCCCTAGTTTGTTTATATTCTTCAGTTGTGTCATTTTCATGTCGTTCAGGAATACGAGTGATGTTATTGTGTACAGGTGGCATCTCTTTGAGTATCTGTGGATGATACGGTACCACCTCCTGTAAGATTGTCATCTGCAATCTGTACCAATACAAAAAAAACACATAATAACTTTATCGTATCTATTACATTATCGCTGGTGATAAATAAATTCATAACATGGTAAGCCACACATTGTTTGTAACAACAGATGGGGGTGTCCTGTTATTATGATATACTATCTACAATGGTAGATCACAAAACCAAATAAGTTATATTACGATTTTACTGAGAAATTAGTATTTGAGAACAGATTTTTATTTTGAAAAAACATAGCATTGCAAGACACTGCTTTGTACAATACTTAATATATTTAACTTACCTTGCTAATTAAAGAATTTAACCAAACTTTTTCATAAGCAGTTGGTTTGTATTCGATCCCAGACTCTTCAGATATGTCACTATCCAGATTACTCAACCTATACAGTTCATTTTTTTTTTCCTTTTAGCGCTGATTTTTATATCAAAGGCGTAATTATTCATTTTGGTCTGTGGTTTACCATGTTATGCATCTTAAAATGAGCAAATGTTGGTTACCAAAATATGAAATTCCACATCATCAATTTGAGAAAATCATAACTTATTGAATTAATTCCAGATACGAGTTAACAGAGAGCGTATGTTCATACATAACTAGATTTGAATGTTTTCTGGGTTACCATCTTATAACCCACAACCCTTCATGCAGCAAATTATCTAAATATTTATTTTGTCTTCATGTTAAAAGTCGCGTACAATAGGAATGCCTTACATTGTATTAGTAACCAGTGGAATGTTGCTAGTATCTATTGCGTAGTTGCCGAGATATGATGTAAAGCTCAATTTTTTTATGAATATTTCCCTAAATTTTATATTTACAAGAAACAAAGTTCTCCTATTACCGCAGTTATCTAGAGGTACAAAATTCGTAATAAATTGGTCATAGATAAATTCTAACACAAGCAGTAATAGGGCAATCATTTTACAAAACACATAACTAAGAAAGCAGAATTACTAAGAAAGTTGTCCTACTACATATACAGGATGATTCTAAAATCATGGGACAAACATTGAGAGGTGGTAGAGCTCACTAAAACAAACAATTATTGTATAGGAATATATGGGCGGAAGTGACGCGTTGAAGCACAAACAGTCCGATGGCCACGACGATCGCCAGATTTATCGAGTCTCAATTTTTTCCTATCGGGGCATTTGAAAGCTCTTAATTACGAGAGACTCCAGTTGATTCCATTGAAGACCTCGTCGCTCGACTATCTTGTGCGGCTGCACGCATGCGTGAAATACCCGGCGTATTTGAATCTGTTCGCCAATCACTCCACCGATGCTACCAAGCTTGCATTACTGTCGGTGGTAGCAATTTTCAGCAATTATTATGAACATTGCTGTAAAAAGGCATTTAGCGGCGACGTTGTAAATAAACAATGTATGCCATTTCATGTGTTATTTTTGTGTTTGTGCCTCAACGTGTCACTCCCGCCCATATATTCCTATACAATAATTGTTTGTTTTAGTGAGCTCTACCACCTCTCAATGTTTGTCCCATGATTTAAGAATCATCCTATATATTATGGCTGTCCTCTTGCCAAAATATCCATTCACTGTCGGGACTCACCAAGTGAGGAATCGCAGCGGTAGGGGAGAATTGAGTAATAGGAGTCAGCGGACAATGGTGGTCAAGCCTATAACGTCAAAACCACAATATTTAGACAAGTGAATACCGGCGGAAACCGAACGCTACATACGCCCTGCGTCCCGCCCGAACACCCGTACAGTTCGCGTGGAGAGCTTGATGGAGGAGGCCGCGTCACGTTCTCACGCTCATTTCATGTCATTGTTCGAGTGCACCTTACAAACGGTGGTTGGATTATTTCAATGCAACTAAGTGACTGAACCATTTTCTGATATGATTTTAACCTAAAAAACATTGTATTGCATAACATTTGTAGTGATTCGTCTATTACGTTATTTATAATATTCATTTTTCTTCAAGTAGATGTGTTCGGGTAATGAGAGTCATGTGACTCCCATTGCCCGCAATGTTTATCATGTCCAAACATTGATTTATTTTATTTTCTGCTGTTTTGTAGATGCCGAAAGCACAACCCAGAACAATCAACAAATCTCAGTGGTCTTCTGATACGCTCTCAAATGTGGAACACCTCATGAAGCAAGGTCACGCCATGAGACAAGCTGCTAGAGCCATGAATATACCGTTTTCGAGTTTCCAAAAGCGGTAAAAGAAAAACGATTTCTCAGTACCACGTCTTGGACGACTTCCTCTATTTAGTGAAGACGTAGGAAAGGATCTGGGAGACCAAATCAAAAATTTGCCACATATATTTTATGGATGCATTGATATTTAAATCAGAAAAATAGCATATCAGTATGCACAAATTCAACAAATTAAACACAACTTTGACAGAAGTGCAAAAATGACTGGCAGTGACTGGTTAGAAAGGTTTCTTAGAAAAAACTACATCTTCGTTCGAAAGCCTGAAGCTACCAGCATTAACAGAATAATGGCCTGTAACAGAACACTAGTTCAGTTGTTTTATCAATTATTAGAAGATTTGATGAATAAAAATAAATTTGTTCCCCAAAATATCAACAACTGTGAAGAGAGAGGTATTTCTACAGTGCAAGACCCTGGTGAGATGTTAGCTCCCAAAGATCTGACAAGAGTCGGTTTTATCACGAGTTGGGAAAGAGCAAAGAACATAACATTGTTATGTGCAATGAGCGCTGCTGGTGGATTTGTGCCACTAATGTTCATTTTACCTAGGAAAAGAATAGCTCCACAGCTTCAGAAAGATGGTCCAGAAGAAGCAATATGCAAATGCCCAGACAATGGATGGATAAAAGAACATATATTCTTAGAATGGTTGCAACACTTTACTTGTCGCATTAAACCGTCACCAGAATAACCCCTTTTATTAATACTCGACAATTATGCCAGTCACTCTTCACTAGCTGTCTATGATCACTGCAAAAAAAATTATATTCATATGCTATCACTGCCTCCGTACACATCACACATGATGCAACCCTTAGATCTCACATTTTTTGACCTCTTAAAGCAGCGTACAAGAGGGAGCGTGATTTGTTTTTTAAAAACTCGGCTTGCAGAAAAGTTAACCGCATATGATGTGGCGTCTATATTAAACAGAGCATATTCAGCTGTGGCATATATCAACAAAGGAGAATCAGAATTCCGAGCAGCGGGTATTTTCCCACTAAACCCAGGCGTCTTTACGGAAGAAGACTTCATTGCAGCTGAAGTCGTGACTGACCCTGAAGTAGTTGTTCATGATTGCTAGCTTCTTCACTGTACCGACTACTACGACAACATCTGCAACAATAGACCCAGTGCCATCTACATCAATACAAGTAGATCCACCAGGATTAGCACCCGCGTTTGCATCTGAAGATCCAACGGTTGCATCATCAAATTCTCCATCGACCATCAAAGACCTACTTCCGATACCTGACAAAACACATTATTTTAAGGGGAGAAAAGGCCGATTGAAGCAGCATATCAAGATTATGACCTCAAATCCTGTAAAAGAAAGTCGGATAGAAAAAGAAAACAAGAAAGTAGCAAGAGCAGAGAAAGAAAGAACAAAGAGAAGCGCAAAACCAGCAAAAAGTTGTGAATAAAGCCAAAAGACGCGTGCTACAAGATGAAACCTATTCCTCGGAGTCAGATATAAGTCTCAATCACGTATGTGATGACGACGACGATGGTGATGAGGAAGATGCTGGTAACACCTGCTTAATTTGTTGCGAATTTGGCAGTAACAAAGAGATGTGGTACAGATGGACTTGGTGTGGACTGTGGGCACATGCGGATTCCAATGGGTGGGATTCACCAGAAGGTTACATGTGTGACAACTGCTAAGATAGGTTGACTCTCATTGCCCCATATGGTGATTACAATTACCCGCATGTTGGGACAATTGTGGTCAAGGTGATTTTGTTTAAAATGATTTATAATTGCCTAAATATGTTCCTAACTTTCATTAAACTGTTCAGACTGTTAGGTTTTTAGTCATACTACCGTAAATANGTAAACACTATTTTTAATAACGTCTAAAAAACAAACGTGCATTTTCCAGCAATTCTTACGTACGTGACTCCAATAACCCCAATCTCCCCTACTCACTGGATTATCCTTCGGGAGTGCTTTTGTTCAATTACCATACCGCTATCCTAATTACGGTNAGTGCTTTTGTTCAATTCCCATACCGCTATCCTAATTACGGTTCAAATTGTTTACTGAAGCTGTTCCATGAAAATGCTGTAATGGTTACTTAAAACTGGCAATGGCCGATTCCTTCGCCATTCCGGCCTGTCAGAAGTAATTGTTCCGACTGCAATAACCACGTTATTAACGCGACGTTCAAAGAGATCTCCTAATCCAATGTTGGTGGAGCTGGCATGCACACTCTACTCAGATTTTTTGGTTGTGTGGTTAAAATAGCATTACATGTCTTTACTTTTCAAATAGTATTGAAGAATCACTAGCTTGGTACCTGAATATTAGTTACTTGTGCATTATGGAAATACATGAGGATAGCGTAGCCATATAAAACCTGCGGAAAAATATATACTAATAGTATACTAATAATGTACACACTAATTGTGCTTAGTTAACCCATTTAAACCCTGTTTACACAATTGTGTGGGCACAAAGTTCACATTAAGGTTATTTTTATATGGTACTGTCAAATGTAAAGCTAAACTGCCGGTGATCTTCACTCTTGGTAACATTATACATAAACCGCGCTTCTTATCTAGATTATGATTGTTTCATACTTCTCTATAACCATATTTAAAGACAATGGGTCATTGTCTGTGAAAACTAAGCAAGTGTTGTGTTGGATTAGGTACACCAGACATCGTTCAATTTCTTGTTTGCAACACCTGAAAACATAAATTAGAGTGTTAAGGTGGCCGCCTGTTTGAAGGAATTTGGCAAGTCTGAGGACTAAAAGCGTGGGAGCGCTAGAGGTGACCGAGACATGTGCATCAAATCTATCGTCGCCTCTACGCGCAAAGCACTGAACTGGCGTGCAGTCTCGCCGTCGATAACGCGCCACTATGAGATTTTCAGCGGAGACCCTACCATTTTATGACGTAATAAACAAATAAAGGTTTGATGCACGTCCATATTTCTTAGTTAATGATTTGTAGCGCAATGTTTGTACCTAAAAATTGCCATGAAAACTCCCGTTTGAGCAATTTTCGCTATCACAAAAACATGCTTTAGAGAGAAATGAAGAAACATAAAAACGTATACGTACACGTAAAGTCTCTTAAAAGCTATTCCTAAGAAGACCTAACTCATACACGATTAACAGTTTTTAACCCACTTTCCGAAGGAAAGTAAAGGATTATGAGATCATTTTCTTGTCTCTGTGTGTGTGTCACTGTGTGTGTGCGTGTGTGCGTGTTCCCACTTTTAAATTTTTGAACGCGTCAACCGAATTTTACCAAACTTGGTACACATATAATACTTAGTAACAACACCTTACTTATATAGTTTTCGATCACGTCGAGCACTTACTATCTAAATGGCAATCATTTTAAAATGTTGGATGATATGTAATTTTTCTGGAACCATTCAACCGATTGAAACCAAACTTTTTATTCTGCAGAGTATCAAGAGAGAATTAAATTTTGAGATAAATTTTTTTCGTGGTTCGCCATTCTGTAAAACAACACCAAATCAGAAAAAAATATTTTACACTATATTTCGAAAACTATTCAACCAATTCTCACCTAATTTAGCATGTAAGTAATATTATAGTAGGAAACGTATGTTCGTGCACTTGATTACTAACTTTTTTTTCAAAATGGTAGTCATAAAAATATTTTAGGTTTATATGAACAATACAATTTAATCAATTTCAACCAAATTTTGTGTACTGAGAGTATATATTATAAGCATCGCATATACCAACAAATAAAACCTTTTGTAAACCATTTTTGATGATATCGCCATACGAATAAATAAATTTATTAGTCATAACTTGGTAAATAATTAAACGATTCCTACCAAATCTGGCAAACAAGTAGTACTGATACAGTTTATCTTGTGTGATATGTTTTAACTATGTCAGAGACTTATTTTCAAAATGAAGGCTATGTAGCCATTTTGGCATACAATGCTATATCATCAAAACTATGTAATCAATTCCAACATAAATTTGTATGTTTTGGCAGTAAACATTATAACTATCGAATGGTTCTACATGGAGCATCATTAAACCTCTATTTTGTAAGAGAGCATAATGCGAATTAAATGAAGTTTTTATGTCATATCTCGGGAAATAATTGACTAATTCATATCTAATTGGTAAAACACGTTGTACGGAGGCGGATAATGCCAAATGTTATATTTCAAACAAGCCAGTCGCTTCTTTTCAAAATGATGGCTATATAGCCATTTTTAGCATAGAAAACTATGTCGTCAAAACCATGTCATTAATTGAAACTAATCTGTGTAAACTGGTGGTAGATATTACGACTATCAAGTGCATGTACATAGAGCATTTTTAGTCCGCCATTGTGCAAGATCGTGCCATTCGAGTAAATAAAGTTTTATGTCATATCTCGGGATACAATTGACATGTCACTTCCAAATTTGGCAAACAAATATTACTGCAGCAGGTTGCATAAACTGGTATGTTTTATGTAGGTCAGGCACTTATTTTAAAAATGATGGCTCTATAAATATTTTAGATTTTGATTAAAGAAACAAATTCCAACTTAACTTTGTATGCTAACAGTGGCAATTACAACATTCAAAATTTGTATTAACAGAGCCTTATTTTTCTACCATTATGTAAGAAGGTCCAACCGATAAAAAATTATAATTTTATCTGCTATCTCGGGAAAAATTTAACCCATTGTTACAAAATTTGGTGAACATGATATACTGTGGTAGGACATAATAATTAATGCGTTTTTTTTTAAGAAGAACGTGCTTATTTGCAGAATGGCGGCTATAAAATCATCTTAGTTTTGCGGGCGATATCTACGAAACCATTTAATCTACTTTAAGTTAACTTTGTATATTGGTATGTACAATCATCGAAATTGCTACTACATTTTGTCCTTCATTTCTAAATATCACCACATAAAAATTATGGAGGTTTTTTGCCATGTCTCGAGGACCAATCGAAAGGTTTGCCGCTGGGAACGTTGCTTATTTTTGGTGATCGATTAAGATCCCTCAGCCATGCGCAAAAAGAAGTACCTAGATACACTTATTTCTAAAGCTAAAACTTTCTGAAACTCACGTTTTAATTTTCATACATCAACGCTGGAAAGCGGAAATGTGGTAAATACGCGATACACTCCCAAAACAATACCCTACTTGTTGGATATCGGGTAAAAATTATTTCCTTACTTTTGGGTTGCAATCCGTTTAAAACCTAAGCCAACATTAAAATGCTATAATTCTCTTTTCACATAAATGAATTCTCCTTTCTCATTTTATGTATTAGTGTATCACTGTAAAACTCAATTGTGCCCGGGCGAAGCCGGGCTGGTTCGCTATTAGGAACATAAAGGATGTATGTGAATTAGACCGACAAACATACTTCAGCTGTAAGTTAATCGTGAGAAAAGAAGGTGAAATCATATATATAGTATATATATATATGCACACACACTATCTATGGTATAAAGTGAATCCTAAGGACAGTACACATCTGTAAAGTAGGACCTCAAGTACGAGTGCCACGCAATTATTGGAGATGGATCACTGAATGTCTGGATAATGTGCAAAGTTAACTGTAACATGCTGATTATTAATCCATTTTAAATCCCAAGTATGCTAAATCGTCTAACAATTTCGTAACAGCAACAGACAGGTGTTGCGATAGTTACAGATCTTTGTTATATTACACATTAACCAAATACTGAATGTTCCATCTTAAAATGTTCTCCAACATTTGTAATAAACGAGTGTTTCAGGTTTAATATCAAAGATGTATACGACCCATAGGATTCACTTTAGACCGCAAGTCGTATATATATATATATATATATATATAATATACACATATGTGTTTGTGTTTCTCCTATTTTGGTGGAGTAACGCTCACAACTTTAAAAATTACACTTTTAAGACAACCACTACGTTAAGACATCGAAATACTTTTCTTACAAAGCTGCCAAATTTACTCGGGACATGTATCTGTGGGTGTTAAAATACTTACTTGATGATGATTACAAAAGTTCCCTATCAACAGCGATTCAACTAAACCAAACAGTTTCTTATCCCACTCCAGACAGTCGCCGCTTCTTGTCTTTTGTACTTTGATCCTTCAAAATGTTTCATTCATTGGCTAACATCATATTTAGTCTCAGTTTAAAAACTAAAGAATAATGACATTATAGATTGCTCGTGGTTAGGGACTTTTGTAGTCAACCGTTGAAAAACGTTCCTCTCGTAACTGCACATAATTAAAAAGTCACACTGCCACATCCCCATCTAAGTGGGCAGCGATGAAACATGAGTTGAACAAATTACATAATTTCAACAGGGAGACTATTTTACCATGATATGGAGTTTCCTTTACCTTCTGATCCATGAACTACGGTCATATTTACTTGTTTTCTGGCATAAATGTTGTTAAACCGGTCAAAATAACCCTACAGTCAGTACAACATAGTCCATAACATCTGAAAGTATTTGTAATTCACATTTATAAAAATATATTGCCACAACAATCCTATTAAACTACATTTAATGAATACAATTTAAATAGCAAAAAATTACGTTAAATAATGGCTTGAAGTTATACGAGTAAAGTTTTCATATGTTTTCCTACAACTTATTATGCTACCATTTATTCTGTCCTCATGTTCAAATTACAATTATTTACAACAAAGTGTAAGATTTTCGTTTCTTTTTAAGTTTTTAAGTGTTTTCATTTCGTTACAGGTGACCTTTTTTTTTTACCGAATTAAAGCCTTTGCTACATCAAAATTTTTAAAGGTTATTCTTTAAGTTTAAAAGTTAGAAATAACAAAAAATTAATTATGTAATGAAGCGTAAATATGAAATTCATCAATTGTACCTATACAATTTTATTTAAAATGCAACTATGTTGCGGTTATCATAACATCACACTTATCTTTAAACAAATGAAATGTTTTCTTTGTAATACACAAAACGAAAAAATCAGAAAAAACCTGTTTTACTCCAACTGGCCTTGTTTGTATGTGGAATCATAAAGGCACCCAAACGTAGTATTAAAATGTTTTAATTAAGTTACCTGCATTTAGCCTGACAAAAAAATATTGATGGTATAATTTCGTTTGCATTAGGGTAGGATCTCCCGCTGTGACAGTGAAGTAACTGTGATTGCCACGGTGCCGTAGTTATATAGCTGCTAGTGTTCGCAGGTTACTCGATTTGTGTGCCACCTAAAAAAGTGGGCGGTAACACCTACCAGTGCCATTTTGCAAGCAGTTGTCGAAGTGGCCTGGGGTAGCCATGTTGTTATGGCACCTGATCACCATATTGGATCTTGGTTACCTTGACCTTTACTTTGGGCTCATGACCTTGAATGGTCTAAAAAATCTAGAAACAAATATGTTAACCTCACACTCACCTATCAACCCTAAACAACAAACCCACCCTCAGAAAAACCCATCCCAATCATACAAAAATCGAGGAAAAACGCAAAAAATTCAAGAAAAAAAAACTAATGAAAGTTTACGAATATATTGCTACTGACTCAAACACCCATGTTGGATGCCAACGGCCTCGTTCTTGATCTCAATAATTTGAAAACAAACATTAAAACAAAGTGGTAAAATCTCGAAATAAAGTTGTAAAAGTGTCGGGGCATATTACATCACTCATCTTGACACCCATGTTGGATGCCGGTGGCATCGACCTTGACCTTAATAACATTGACCTCGAAAAACCGACAAAAGTTGTAAAAAATAGAAAGTAACTAATAAAATTGTAGGAGTCTATTAAATTACTGACTCCGACACCAATATTGGATGAGAGTGGCCATGACGTTGACGCCAATTACCTTGAAAACTAAATAATTTAGAATAAAAATATTTAAAAATGGGGCTTTTATGCCCTATCTCAGGGACCAACAAACTGACTATCCTCGAATTGGGCACATAAGTAGTACTACAGACGCTAATATATACTTACATGATTTAAGTTAATCACATACATGATTTAACAATTACTGGTCTCTAAATATTTCAGTGTAATAAACCCCGTCTTCCCTGATTTCTCACCGGTATTGCGTATGTTTCTGTTCCATCTCATTTGATATCAGGTCAACAAGACGCCAACGCCTACCTACAATTATGCTTTTAAGAAATTCATAAAAAATTTGAATCCCTCTTAAGAAAAGTAGGCTGATGCTACGCCACTCGTCAGGGCGCAAATTTAACTTGATGGTACTACTGTTGTGCGCCAATTAAACTTGATACTATTCCCCACCTGTGGCACACAGAGTGGTTCGTAGGGGCGGAGTTAATTCCTCCAGGCACAGACTATAAAAGGTACCTGGGGTTGAGGGTATTTCAATAAGGTAGTCTTTTGACATTTCACTTAACTGGATAAATATATTGTCTGGAGTTGAAACAAAAACACATACAGAAACACTTCCGAGGTGTGGTACTCTATTTTGGCTACTAGTATTAACTGGTGGTGATGTCTTGATGGAGGGGGGGCTTCTCTGGACGGTGACTTGATACTTAACTCTGCTGTTGGTGTTGGGATGTTGTCTGCGGTGGGTGAGCTCTGGCGATGTGGGCAGCCTTAGCAAAGGCCCGCATTTGGTGCCGTCTCACTGGACTGATGTTCTACTGACGTACTCATGTACTGTTGTCGCAGGGGATCCGAAGTCCCCCGGCCGCACGCAGTGCGGTTGCGCTCTCTGCGCAGCGATATGCAACTCTTCTGCT
>NQII01003582.1:0-14133 GCA_002778355.1 Clitarchus hookeri
AACACTCAAACACATATTTTTTGCTATACGAAAATAACGTAAATCCAGCTTACAGTTTATGATGGTGGGGGACAGAAGGTACGTTGCTTCTGGAAATATCCCAAAGCTCTGTTATTCAGAACTTAATCGGCTTCAGTTACATGCCTACCTACTTGTCAACGTTTTTTTAATCCACGCAGAGGTGCTAAAAATAGTTGTTTCCTGCGACTATTCAAAGGGCTTCTGTGTGGGGAAAAAATAAGTTCAAGACGGAAACTGTTTGGCGAAATCAACGTCGCTGAAAAGATTTTAGAAATTAGAAGGACGACTTGTATTTCTTCAAAACTTCAATTCATGGGTTCTGAAATNACGTCGCTGAAAAGATTTTAGAAATTAGAAGGACGACTTGTATTTCTTCAAAACTTCAATTCATGGGTTCTGAAACAGCATATGTTGAAGTAAAAACACACGAAAACACGATTTCTTCAGTTTTTTTTTGTCTAGCNAAAAACACACGAAAACACGATTTCTTCAGTTTTTTTTTGTCTAGCAGACGCGGCATCACAACGTTGAACAGTACACGTCGAGGTTACTAGCTGGAGTCTGGACCGAACATGATTGCAAACTCTAAGGGTTATGTCACTTATTACTTGGCAGCTGCTTAAAAACTAATCAAGTGATATACTATACAAGCAAAGACCTTTCCATCACACACAAATTTTTTATTCATAATTTCTTGAACGATTACCATTCTTAATAACTGTTTCGCTACAAGTTATAAAAACCAAAGCATTCATTAGACTGAAGAAGTGGCTATAAGATCTGACTAATTTGAATAATATAATACTCAGTTGGAAATCTTGACACATAAAGTAATTCTCCGTGTCAACGTTAAATTTTTTGTAACTGGTATCACTAAAACTGGTAGTATGGACATTATTGTAAGAAGTGGCTAAATAATCATATAGGTTTATGCCAATTTCGCAGAGCCAGCATATCGTAACCTCTAAATCCAGGGTACTGTAAATATTGACATGCCGCGGAGTGATACACAATGGACTACTAGATGGCCTCACCTACTGACGTCACGTTGTCACGTGACAGCGATGTGGAGGGGGTAGAACTGAGGGAAACAAAGCGTGCTCAGTGAACACTGTCATGCGGTAACACACACTACGGTAATAATAGTATGACACGGGGCTCTTAAAAGTAGCACTATTTCATTGTAGCTTTATCACGCACATTTTTATAAAAATCAAAGATATTAACAGTGTCGGAAAAATCGATACACGTGACAGTATTATTTTGTCTTACGGGCCGAAGTTTTTTCAACATCTCCTAGATTCACGTTACAAAAGAGAGTCAAGTGGCTGTAGATGCCGCAATATATAAATAAATAAATTGACAGACAAATAAACACCCTGCCTAAGGACTTCGTATCACATTACTGAATAAAAATAAAACTTTTACGCAGCAAATATTACCGAAAAAATACCTTTAAAAACATAATTTAGTGTAGGTGTTAAGTATCACGCTAAAGCACGTATAAAAACGAACACTCATTTCCGGGTTTGTAGTTAATGTTTGAGACAATGAAATATAGTTATGCATTTTCAGACATGTGGTTTAAAAAGTATATTTAAAAATAAAGTTTAAGACCTTAAAGACACAACTGTGAAGTTAGCAAACAAATATTGTCATCGGCTGCACAAAAAATAACAAGTATGCGTCTGCTTCTATAAAATATTACAAAAAATTCACTGTAAAAAATATAGTGTAATTTTACACTAAATGTATGTGGCAGCAGTGTCTCCAATGACATCGGTGTCATTTTACGCCAACATATGTCATGTTTTTTACTCTACGTTCAAGTAAATTTATCCTACAAATTAGTAAAATATTATATTCTTTGTACAGCTAACTTTACATAGAATGGTGTAAAATTACTTTTACTATGTAGCAGAAAATAAACTGCAACATTCGTGTATTTTCTCTACGCAAAGTAAATTTACACAGACATAGCAATTGTAATTTTACCACTGCGTATGTGTATTTTCTCACTAACAAAAAAAGTAAAATCCCAGATTCACTTTATATGTAATTACACTATTTCTGTACATGTTTCACTGTTTTACTATCCAATTTTACCATCAGCATTTTACAACTGCGTCACGTTAATTCTCATGCATTGATTTTTTTAAATAATTTGCATGTTATTTTTCTCTGTTATGTAAATTGGTGGTCTAACAGAGTTATAAAATTTATCACCAAAGTGTGGGTGACAATTGAATTATATAGAATAGGTAGTTATATATAAAATCCAGTAAATTCCATCAGCGGGAGTTAAGATTTCCTTTATAACACACAAAAGGATTTCGAAGTAGTTCTACTCCCTACCGCTATATCGCATGTTCTAAACAAATACTTGTAGTTATATTTGAATTCACAGGAACATAAGTGTAAAATTGCAAATACTGTACACGTTTTAGCAAATTAAACAGAAAAATGTAAAATTACCGAAAATTTGAATGCTAAAATATACGCTTACAGATACTCTAGAATGTAATGCAAGCTCACACACACACACAAACATTGTATAATTACACATTTGAATATGTACAACTATACTGACGTTGAGTGTTCGTACAGCGACTATGTAGCAGTAAAAATACATAACTTAAGGTTTTAATACAGTGAGTGGGTGTATTTTTCACATACTTCAAAATGTGTAAATTGACAACAATATTGTGTTTATTAAGCAATACATTTATGTATTTTCATCAAAGACATGTAGTACTCTCTGGATTATTAAGAACATTTGTGTAATATTACACGTAGGCCTACTGTAGTTGTTTTTACAAATTACACATACAAAATGTAAAACTACCAAAAATTTGTATGTGTAAATTTACACTTATTTTTTACAGCGTTGACAATACTTTACCGCAGTGTGTTATAGGCCTAGTATTATAAAAAAGTATCATTTTACAAATAAGAGAATGTCTCCCCTGAACATGCTTGGCTGTTGTTCGATAAATAAATATTTATTTCAAATTGTATGTGTTATGTAATTGACAAACACTAGAAATCGATACAGACTCGTGTGAATGATAAAAATCTAAAAGTAGGTTTGCTTTCTTTAATATTGTTAAACAAAAAATTAACTACGCGTAGTAGATCTAATGTCCTCATTATAAATTTGCTGTTTGTTTGGAAGTGTTTAGAATACTAAATGAAACAAAAACATTATACATGTGAAAAATTGTATTTTAAAATAAGTAATTCTCAGCGGTTGTGTTCGCTAAGGCATGACGTTCTTGCGAGTTCAAGCTGACGGTTTTAAACCACACTTAAGCATTACTAAAAAAAATTCCACTAACAGAATCGGTATTTCTACAATAGCTCGGAAGCATGTGGCGTGAAACTAAATACAACACTGCAAAATAAATAACATTTCCAGTCACAGCAATCGTTATGTAGTATATATGTTCAAATATAAACACATTTTGGTTACGAAATACGTGCAATATACAGGTACAATATTTTTACAGCAACTGAGTTTTACGTCTTACTGATGGAATCGTATCAATGGTATATTAATCTGCAAACTGTTTCCGTATTTTACAAAAAAATGAGGAAATTAAAATGGAATTCTGGTGAGAGAATTCAAGAAGAGCATCAAGAGTTACATGTTTTATAAATGCGCGAAGAACCACAACTTAAATGCAAATAAATAGAATTATAGAACAAAACACTGACCTCACTCTTAGTCACGAAAGCATTCAATTACAAAACTTTATTTCCCGTTATTTGCTGGAACACAGAAAACTGGAGAGCTAAGTTTTACGATGCCGCTATACAGAAAAAAAATTAACAAATAATCAAATTCATTTTTGGCATTCACACGTCTCTTATTGCATAATTATTACACAAACTATAACCTTGTTCTCTAATTATCATCCCATGTGCGTTTACAAAATAAATGAAGACGCAACTTTTGTTAAAATTTTACAGCAACTACTACGCTTGGTTTACATTCTTCGACCATACGTAAATTTGACATTGATATGGGCCTTATCACTTTATTCATTCGTCAGTGAAATTTTAATTGTAAAATTATTGTAACGTGAATACTTTACCAATTTTCTCATTCTTACACTTACGTGCATTGAAAAAAAAAACAGAAAGCAAAATTAATTATTTTAGTATCTACAAATATTTACCTGACACTTTTCATTCAATGTTAGNAAAAAAAAAACAGAAAGCAAAATTAATTATTTTAGTATCTACAAATATTTACCTGACACTTTTCATTCAATGTTAGGACATGAAATTACTACACTACCGTCGTTACCAACTTTACTAGGCGCATGCTGGTCAAGTGTAGCCGTTATAATATCAGCAGATAAGGGCAAATTAACATTTGTTTTTGCATTACATATTTCCATGTAGGAGGAGCGGAATTACTCACCCACACAAAAAGGCAACACTGTATCTCCAACGGTTCAGATCGGAAATAGCAGGTGAAATACCAATCCAGGTGATATTTGTTTTGGCAAAATTTATTTACTGAATCAGTAATTTTTTCAAAGTTTTTTTTTTCCAAGAGTTGATTCCAAAAGTGCTCAGTTAACCATGAACCCATGAACAACGTGTATAGGCTATTTATTAACACTGAAGTGAACACTTTTTGAAGTGAAGCTCTCTCATTTAGAGTAAAAGCCAATAAATATATTTTATTTTAGCCTTAGACGCTAACTTCTGAGTGCGATGGAAAATACACACTGCGTTTATTACTTGCATGGAAATGTTGATCTAAAAAGGTGGTTAAGAGATAAAAAATGGCGGAACGAAAAAAGTAACTAGGGACTCAAAAGTGCTCACTTTACCGCGAAGAGCCTTTAGAAACAAATCAGTTGAAGCATCGAGCGTTCTGATAAGGACAAGGCTGAAAGGCAAGAAATAAAGGACGATGCTGGGTGAGACGAATGACACAGGGATGGAGGGGGGTGGAGGACTGCGTTGCGGCGCAGGAAACCCGTCCTGTCGCCCACACGCGGCCCTACTCAGCAAGGTCGTCGGTAAACCCGCNGCCTTAAACATTTCCCATGCTGAGCTGGAGAGAGTGATGGAGAAAGAGGGAGCAAGAGCAACATAAAGAGAGATATATGGAGACAGGGAGATAGAGGCATATGTATGTAGATATAGCTTCAGATAGAGGCAGATGTAGATAGAGATTAGAGATACTGTAAATGTACATAGTGATACTGCAGATGTAGATAGTGATACTGTGGATGTAGAGATACTGTAGAGTTTGGTGAAAACTGTCTTACCCATCATTCCTGTCAATAATTTTGCTTCAGAGTTACTATAGATATTTTCTCCAAGAAGTCATCGAAATGCCATTATTTTANCATTCCTGTCAATAATTTTGCTTCAGAGTTACTATAGATATTTTCTCCAAGAAGTCATCGAAATGCCATTATTTTATCAATTTCAAAACGAATACATGCTATTTTCAAGGATTCACTTGAAACAGTATTGCCAGATTGTCACTATACTTTCTTAAATAACGCTGTCATTAAAAATATAACTAAATATTATATGCGTCTTAATTACACATAAGAAGTTGAGTCTATGTGTTTGCAATAGCACGAGATATGAAATATTACGCAGTGCAAACCTCAGTGCTATGGTAGTTATGGTGAAATCAGGTACTTATAAGAAGTTTCATTTGCAAGTATTGGTGTTTACTGTTCATTTTGAGTAAAAGTAAACGTCAAAAAACAATGCCATAGTTTTTCAGAAGGTAGAAGTGTTTACCAACCTCGCGAAACCTAGTTAGATTGGTTGATGATTATTAGTGGTACTTTGATTAAAAACATGTACAGGAACTGCTCTTTTNTCGCGAAACCTAGTTAGATTGGTTGATGATTATTAGTGGTACTTTGATTAAAAACATGTACAGGAACTGCTCTTTTTGGAATGAGAATCACAAAGAAAAAGGTCCTCACACTATCACTTCAATATGTTTCGGTTTAGAAACGCAATGTTATTNTGGAATGAGAATCACAAAGAAAAAGGTCCTCACACTATCACTTCAATATGTTTCGGTTTAGAAACGCAATGTTATTGAAGGGTAATCGGAAAAAGCCTGCGAGATCTCACAAGCGCGGGTTCCCTTATTTCAAAGGAATACGTGGTCTGGAAGAACAAAAGAGGGGGAAAAAAATATCGCAGATAGCATTAAACCTTTTAGCAGGTACCACAAAGCTTCGCGGGAAAACGCGACAAACACTTAACTCGTGCTCTAGTTAGATTCAACTCATCTCGCCTGGAAACTGCTACAACTGTTCGCAAACGCTGTCCTTTCGGTAGAGTTAGCCCCGCCCCCCGTCGTCGCTGAGAAATTGCTTTCATTGAAAACAGCGCGGCGGAAAGCAATAACGCCACAAAGAGGTGCGACGGCGCGAGATGACGTAACAGAGCGAATGGGAGGGAGAGAGAAAGGGTTTCAGAGAGCAGGGAAGAGAGTGAAAGAGAAAGGAGAAGATCCGCGACGAAACAAAAGGGGGAAACATGCGATACTGAAGGCGGCAGAAAAAAAAGCATAATGCGATGAATGAAGAATGGATCGGCAAGGCTGGTGAAGACCAGGAAGAGGAGAGAAGAGAGAAGAGAGGTAATTACGCTCGAGCACGGTAGTCGGTCAGACAGGAATCACGCGACCCGATTACTTTGACCAGCCAACAACTAACTGGTTTGAATTGCTCCTCATGCAAACAAGTTGCCAACACCTCTGATAACAACGTCCCGATTCAACGAAAATTCATTATTTGATATTTTTAACCTATTGCCATAAAATTGTCAGCAAATTAATTATATTTTTTACCTACTTCTATAGCCCAGCTGTTATATATTTATGTGTAAACTTCGTTTGGTGTTTAAGGGGCATATTATCCTCGCCTTTTTCATTGTTTTACTTCTGACAAATATAGGCCCTTATAAAAAAATTAAATTATTTTTCATGTGTACATAAAAGAAAAGAAATTAGCTGTTGAAATTTTGAATCTTACATATGTTTGCCATGTAAAAATTAAATTCTAGGGCACACAATTTTCAAGATTGGTGTAGTTTGGTGCTTTCTTACAAAATAAATGCAGAAAGCAATTCTCACGCCAATTATTCTAATTTTTTCTGAAATATCTGCCTCTAGAATTTTTTCACATATGTAACATTATGGCAAAAAATCACCACAGCCTAAATTTTTTGGCGGCCGCCATTTTATAAAAGTACTGTGGCCAAAATTAAAAGAATATTCCTTTGCTACTAATGACGATATTTAAGCGAAGGCGCAAATCTTTGAACACCATACAGGTATTCGTTGTCACAATGAGTCGACAACGAAGTGTGTCGTGTGTTCGAGAGGGGCATCAATGTTCGGACAAACCAAATTCGGGCATTCCGTCAGAGAAGTTTCTTGCAGTTAAAAGAGTCTCAGTTNGGGGCATCAATGTTCGGACAAACCAAATTCGGGCATTCCGTCAGAGAAGTTTCTTGCAGTTAAAAGAGTCTCAGTTCTCTGTTAGATGTGTGACTGTCAACTAGAAACGTCGAGGATATAGGCACGGAAATTTCGCAAGTTCATTTGACGGCTATAGGCTAGACTCGACAGTTTAGTCNAGAAACGTCGAGGATATAGGCACGGAAATTTCGCAAGTTCATTTGACGGCTATAGGCTAGACTCGACAGTTTAGTCCCCCATCTGCCTTTTCGTTTCTCCACCACTACCTGGTGACTGATTCAAAGTCCTGTGGAGCGTGTCAGAAATGTAACAGGAATGNGCCTTTTCGTTTCTCCACCACTACCTGGTGACTGATTCAAAGTCCTGTGGAGCGTGTCAGAAATGTAACAGGAATGTACTAGTGGTTAAAGTTTATCCTATTACCGCTTGATCTCGACAAATTCGCATGTCTCTTCCTAGTCATGGAAACACTGGCCACAAACATAGTTTTCGTAGGCCCTAAATAAAATTAACCAATGAGAAATAACGAACTCTGAAGTGTGTTGTGCGAACCAATCATCAGACAGTCCATGTCAAAGACTGCAAATGACAACCCTTGTAGCTCAGGTACAGAGTCCATTGACAGGACTCTCCACCAGGGTGTGATAGAACTTGGATCTCAAAGCCATGGCACTGCGAGAAAGCGACTGATCAAACACACCAATTACGATGTCGCGTTGGAGTGGGGCAGGCAACATATCGCAATTTGACTGTTAAGCAGTGTAAGGTCTTATGAAGTGATCAGTCACTGTACACGATCTGACACTCTGATGGAAGTATGTGGACCAGGTTGATGCCTGGTGAAGGGTGTTTACATAAGTGTGTTGTTTAGACAGTGACATCTGGTGATGGTGCTGTGGTGGTTCTGGGGCTGTCTTTTTGTTTGGTTTTTGACCATTAGGTTTAATCGATGGAGCGCAGAACTCTGACATGTATCAAGGCATTTTGGACAATAAAATACTTTATACATCGTGGCAACAGATTGAAATAGGCCCTTTTCTTCAACAGTATGATAATTATCATATACATAAATAAAGCCGACTGCGTTGTGGTTTGAAGAAAATAAGGCAGGACTGCTTAAAAGGCTCACCCAAAGCCATGACTTTAACCCAATACAACAGCTTTGAGATGGAATGGGGCACTTTGCATACCAGCTCCTCTATACTAATAGACAAACATATAGTACTTACCATGTTTTAAGAATCAAGTATTTACAAGTATTTAACGGAAACAAATTCCGCTCAGTGTGTACTAGAACTTGGTGAAGAAAGTCCGAAGGGTTGACTATGTATGTAATCACGGAAAAAGAAGGTCCGACATCCTATTAGTCAAACAGGCGATGCTTTTGGAATCAACAACAATAAATTGGTGTTTTGTGATCATACAATTGGAGCCTATGAACTGTAGGGCAACTAGAATGTAAAGATCTTTGTAATCAAGTTATGAGTTTGAAAGCGAAGTGGATATGAAGCAGCGCCGGAATGCAATTGGCGCGGAAGGACGGGAGTCCCGCGATAAAACCTGCTGACCAGCGGCATCATTCGGAACAATGCCCACATTCGGAAATCCCCCTGCCCGGAATCGAACTCGGTTCACCTTGGTTGGAGGCGAGGACTCCAGCAGCAACGCCAGCCGTGGTCCTTACATGTTTGGAAAGTTATCAGGAGAAACACGTGTACGAACATAAAAACAGCAATAAACCAAAATAATCTGAATGATGGACGCCGCACAGTAATAATACCATTAACATCAAAACTCACTAAAAATTACGGAGTGGGCTCTCGCCGGCCTTCGTCTGGACTCGTTATAAGGAGAATCTCGCCGTTAAGATGCACGCAGGTGAGCTGCGATTACCACACGACAGGCATGAAGAGCTCATTATGCGTGCAGCTCACACTTTCTCCCTGGAAGCGGGCCACGCTGATCCATTGAACGGGCCGCGGCCGGAGTTGTGAAAGTCGCGAAATGACATCACGGCTGCTTATAGCCGCGAGGCTGCGGCAACACAGCCAGCTCACCCGCAGCGCGCGCGGCCTGAGGGTTCAAAAACCCTAAACCTGTTCGCGTCGCCCGACCAGAAGGGAGGAAGGTCGAGGAGGAGGGGGAGCAGCCAGTTTTCGGTTCCGGGCGGGAAAGTCGCCGGAGTTGTTAATTGGTAATTACGAGCGGTTGCCTCCGGCGAAGGGAAGTATCACAAGCGGGACTCGCGATGGAACACATGACAGGGCGTATGCGTGTGCGTTATACATGCATACCGTTCTTCCTAACCCGGTTTGCTTACAACAATAAGTTAACTGAGCCGTAAATCCTTTACGCCACGGGCTATTTAATCTAATCGGTGTATTTTCGCCTCGGGGTCCTTTCAACATCGGGATCCTTTCTGTCTCGAAATCCGTTTTGGATCGGGCTCCTTTTCGCATCGAGGCCTTTTTCGCAATGGGGTTATTTTCGGATCGGGGTCTTTTCCACATCGAGATCCTTATGGCCTCGGGGACCTTTTCGCATCGGGATCCTTTTCGCGTCGGGGCCATTTTCGCATCGGGGTCCTTCTTACATCGGGGTTCTTTTCGCATCGGGATCCTTTTCGGATCGGAGTCCTTTTCATCTCAGAGGCCTTTTCGCGTGGCGGCCCTTTTCACTTCGGGTTCATTTCACTTCGGGTACTTCATGCCTCAAGTACTTTCCACCTAGGATTTTTCTTCCTGTAACAGCTAGANTCCTTTTCATCTCAGAGGCCTTTTCGCGTGGCGGCCCTTTTCACTTCGGGTTCATTTCACTTCGGGTACTTCATGCATCAAGTACTTTCCACCTAGGATTTTTCTTCCTGTAACAGCTATACAGTCGTTTCGACGACGTGTTCATGAATTCATTCACTTCGTTATATGCTTTTATGCTTTTCAATATTAATCTATTTTGCCCATGTTACCTGATTATTTGTGGAACAAATTCAGCCAACACACGGAGCTCTGTACAACAGGGGAAAAACCAGTGAATGTAACTTTTACACAAGTTTTTTTTTAATGAAAATGTCTCATTCTCTAGGTAATGTGCATAAACTTAAAAAACGAACAAATTTATTTACATATATTTTCTCCTATTCCAATTTCACGCTGATGACAGAAAAAAAAATTGGTAAACAAGTTGCCCACTGCACGCGGCCCTTAAAACTATAGATCCATCAGGTAACGAACGTGGGAAAATGGAAACAAATGATGCGTCCTAAAGAATTCAGTAAGATAACATACTTCTATGCTACAACACAAGACCTCTGTGAGCATTTAATTATTATGTTTTGAGATTTCGCCTGATTTATACAACGGCAGGTTTTCTTTCACAGCGTTCGTAATAAACTGGGGGAAATTCTTTGTAGCTCGTGATGAAAAATATTAAGTTTACGTGGTGCACAACCTGACACGTACAACAGACATCGTGAGGGTTATTTCTACAAGCCTCGGATAGCTGGCGGGACTTGGTAATACACAATTTGCAGAAAGATAACACAGAAACACAAAGCCTTTCCCTCGATCACTTACAGTTGTAAGCACTGCAAATCAGCCACACAGAAATGGGGAAAAATAGAAAGTTTTGTTTTGTCCAAATTATAATTGAGTTTTCTAATGATATAACATTTTATGATAATCTGAATGACACACCTAACTGTCTGGTCATAACTGTAGAACTATACAACTTCGACACTTTTACGTATTTTGACGAGTTAGTAACGTTCACGTTCCTGAGGTTCAACCGTTTCGTCTATCAAGTCCCACGTTGACTTACGATTACAAGTGTTGCAAATATGTGATATTTCGGCGGGAAATGTGCTAGCTTTGAGACGTCACTTGCTTGCTTCAAGGAAACATACGCTTGTTTGGGGCTCTGCGTTGCTGATCATCAACTATTTCTGGACGGAAAATGTCGCAACATCCACCAAACATTTATCCTGCGTTAAAGTCACGGGTCTGATCTCCGTTGTGTACAGCACCGGCAAAACTGTCCCAAACACGCAATGCGTACGATCACGGACACGCGGGTAGAAAAAAGTGTTTAAATTCTGGAATTCATGTTCATCATTTTAAAAAGTAAAAAAGGAAATATTACATGTAACAATTTCGTCAATAAGTAATAGCGGGCCGAAAACTGGGGTAANTTTTAAAAAGTAAAAAAGGAAATATTACATGTAACAATTTCGTCAATAAGTAATAGCGGGCCGAAAACTGGGGTAATTAACATTCCACAAAAACCGGCCCGAAGCAAAAATTATAACCTGGCATTTCGACATCAAAAATGCTTGCAACCACGCCTTAAGTTACCCTCATCTCGCTGTTACCAAAATGGTCGCCTCGAACAACGCTGCTTAACCCGGCAAGTCGAAGGGAACAGGTTTCCCACTGGAAAGCTGAGGCCATTGCCTTATAAAGTTAACACTTTCAGGATGTTGGCCAAGACTGTCCGCATCATATAAACGATAATATAAATATCTTAATTGCCGGTGGCGATTCGCTTTTCCTGTTTAAAAAAAATGTTTTCTGGCCAAACCACTGACCAGCTGCATAGAGAGAAAGTTGTGTGCGATGCGGCACAGCGACAGTACGAGATCCACACACCTGTCCTCTTGCAGTGGGCGAGATCGCGAAGCAAACGCGGCATTTATCATATTTCACAGGCAGAGCCGTTCTTTGCGGAGAAACAAACAAACTTTGTGAAGAAACGGCATCAAACACAACTTTTTCTACAGTGTGCACTACGCAAGTTAAGTAAGTTGATCACGTCGGTGGGCGAAAAACTCGACTTCGATGAATTTATACGGAGAAGATNGCACTACGCAAGTTAAGTAAGTTGATCACGTCGGTGGGCGAAAAACTCGACTTCGATGAATTTATACGGAGAAGATACCTCGAAATAAATGTTATCACCATATGCTTAATCTCTAAACTTTATGGCTAGCAAACGCCGTCGAATAACTACTCATAAAATAAATTTTAAAAACGAGACTGTTGATATGAAAGATATACACAAGTAAACTACCAAATATGTACACAAGTAAATCTGTTTATAATTCAGCTGCATCTTAGATACAGTACTTCGTGGTAAATGGCCTGGTAATTTAGATCTAAAACGTTTCACAGAATAAAACGTATAAAGTGAGCGTACGTTTAATAGTTTCGTACAAAAAAAAATATACTTTTAACACCGGAATGCAGTCTAAACTCCAGGTAGGTGGGCGCCCATAAATATGGTAGCACATGTACTAGTGCAGAATTTTGAGAAATTTTTAATATTGAATAAAGTTCAGGTTTNTTAATAATAAAATGTTGCCATTTGTACACAGCGCTCACTCTATATAAAGTTGCCACTTTTTTATTTAAACAAAACAGTATGTGTTATCCCATAACAAAGTGTTCTTTAACTATGGGGTTTGATGCCCACAGTTATACATATAGATATATATATATATATATATATATATATATATATTTATATACACAATTATATCAACGAATAGGAAAAAGTAAAATCCGACTGCTATTACAGTTCTTACTAAACAAAAGAGAAACTAATGTAACGACCTTATAAATCAAGTTGCATAAATGAAGGTAAGTTAAATCACTTACTACCGAAGTGGTGGCTAGCGACAAGTAACTAGTATTTTCAGATAAGTAGGCACCAAAAATTTTTACTCTCTCAGGTACAGAAAATAAAACGACCAGGCCAAAATTTCGCTGATATTTATATGTGAGAAATCTGCATTGGAAAGTGACTTTCGGTATTTTGTTGCAGTTGCTAAGGTTTGGCCTACAAAAAAAAAATCTTAATACGCACATACGCACACACACACACATATATATANAATACGCACATACGCACACACACATACATATATATATATGTATAGCCTAACGGCAAGCTACTTGTGTGCTTAGTCTAGCTAGAATGTATATTCGTGAGCGAGCAAGCGAGCGAACGGCAAAAATTTCAGGCTGGTCTTCACCTCAATACAGCTTCGCGCAAGTGTGTAGCATTACCGCCGAGGGGCGAATATTTCCAAGGCACGGCCCAGTTGGTACAAACTCCGCACGCTCTCCGAACTTATCTCTGATAGAAATTCCGGCACCGGACAATGTGAGCGAGCGGTCTGGCACTACTGATCAGGGCGAGGTAAAAACAACTCCCTTTCCCAATCCACGATCGGTAAGGAAACATAGCCGGACAGCATTTCTTTGGCGTTCCCATATTTCAGCTTCCATCTGTGCCAACGGTGTATCTGCTTATTACATGAGTAATTCACTTTTTTTTATAGTCGGTTCCACTAGACGAAATGGATTATTTTATTACTTCACTGTTCATACAATTCCGGTGGAATTATGGAAACTACTGACAAAAACTACCCAGGTCTACTATTCGTAAATTTACGGGCCCTTTTTTCATGGCCTTAACGTCAATTCCGTGAATTTACGGATATTAGCGTATAACGTTTATGGAACTTCCGTTAGCATACGGTCTTTTCCATCAATTTACTGATTACATTTATTTTCCGTTTTGTCGTTTATTTCAAGTGTTAGTTTAATTAATTTTTTCGTTACGGCGTTGCT
>NQII01003582.1:14185-43532 GCA_002778355.1 Clitarchus hookeri
AAACCTTTATTAATTGTTTTTAATGTCTTTCTTCGGTCATTTGATCGTTTTCCTACATACATAAATTATTTGGATACGTGATAAAATTTTATTTTAGTGACGCCAAAGAAGTATAACTTCTAACGCGCGTTCATAAGTACACGCACCCATGTTTTTTTTTCTCGGCAGGTTTAAACATGAACAAGAAGTGAAGCTTCGGCGAAGTTCGTGGCAAACAAAGAAGATTCCGCATATTCTATTTACGAAAGAGTTATTCAATATTTTGCTATGA
Organism: Clitarchus hookeri; assembly: GCA_002778355.1. Classification (NCBI taxonomy): domain Eukaryota; kingdom Metazoa; phylum Arthropoda; class Insecta; order Phasmatodea; family Phasmatidae; genus Clitarchus; species Clitarchus hookeri. The sequence continues at coordinate 14,457 of NQII01003582.1, forward strand.
CAGACACTGTTTCCGTATATAAAATAGGCATTTCCGTAAAAGACCACATTAATTAACAAAAATTTTTTAGATTGCTGCTTATTAAAGCTTTTATAAAGAAAAATTACTATATATCTCGTGTTTTAACATCTTAACATACTATCTCGAGTATACTCGTTCACGCCTGACATGTTNATATCTCGTGTTTTAACATCTTAACATACTATCTCGAGTATACTCGTTCACGCCTGACATGTTGCAGAACATGGTTAAATCATGCTCGGTGCTGTACAGGTCCAGAAGCCAGCATCAATAACAGGCAGCGCCTTTCCCTGGTAAATGCCACTGGTTGCTGCTGAAGCACCAACTATTTTATAATTGGTTACTTCTTGAACCATGGATCTGCTAAAACCNAAATGCCACTGGTTGCTGCTGAAGCACCAACTATTTTATAATTGGTTACTTCTTGAACCATGGATCTGCTAAAACCCTTTCCATTGGTGTCAAAGTGTCAGTTGCATAAGAAATTCGTAAGTACTTTTTAGACCAAATATGTCTTCTTTTCCAACACCAGAAACGAAAAATTAATCCGTATCTTGTGTTTTAATTACATCAATACTTTCCACTGAAATGAATCAATGGAGGACGTTTACAAATATTTAAAAACGTACTACTGCACGAGCACTCGTCGGGAATCCTGATCAAGCTATCTTAGTAAACGTACACGCGGAGGGGAGGACGTGCGATCACTGAACAAGCGGACATGTTGTGTGCACGCACACGCACATTCCCTCCCCACTCTACCCCCTCCCCGGTCACTAACCAAGAAGGATACCGGCCAAGGGGTCAACAGGTCGCTGGCCTCGCCAAGGTCACGCCGCAGGCCGAAGTGTCGTTCACCATTCACTGCGGATCGCGCCAAACGAGTTCCCCCACCCCGCCCTTCCTCTCTCACACACACACACAAACACACACACAGCGGGTGCCGCTAGTTGTGTATTCCCACCTCTCCCGTGGGAGTCTCCTCCGGATTTTGGCGGCGACTGTACGGGAACCTGTTGCCCAGGTACAGTCCCTCCCTCCCTCTCTCTAGCGTGCACGCGGTATTTTCAATCTTCACGAAAAGAATTTTTTCGTAATTACATCATCGATAAGCTTGCAAAACGGAAGGGTAATTGCTTGCTTCATAAGGCTGTGGCACCACCGAATTTTTTATAAATTAGCTTTCTTTCTTTTTTCTTAAAGAAATTTAACATATTAAAGCTAACCTGCGGCATATAAAACAATCAATTTCTCGTGTCTGATCCACACCTTACTACCATCGTCCATGCCTGATGTTTATTTCGAAACGAGTACAAGACATATTAAGAAGTGAGTGAGTGTGAGTAAAGAGACTTAGGCGGCTCTTAACAACGAGGTCTTGAGAGCCGATGAAGGTGAAGCGAGGTGAGTATGGAGCAGCGCCGGAATGAAAGGGCGGGAGAAAAGGGAGATCCCCGAGAAATCTCGCCGACCAGTGGCATCGTCCGGCACGATTCCCACTTGCGACACATAAAAAACAGTTGCATTTAAACACCTCTGCATAATGCCGGGAGGCTAAACTGGGACGGCTTACATACATACTACGATTCGAACCCGGGACCTGGCCCAAAAGCGTATTTGCAACCTTCGACACAGGGATCGCAAGTGTGAGGTCCAAAGTGTTTCGGCCATGTTGGTTATGAAGTGTGTTTTAAGTGCGCCATCGCCACTAGGCTCTGAACTAGCAGTTCAAGCTTCAAGTAGGCTACTGTTTCCTGGATTCCGGAAAATGATGTGTAGCCGGTCAGACATGGAGCATTTTTTTTTAACAAAAACTGTAAATTAGATAAAATATTTATGTTAATTATTCGCAAATAAATAAAAATAATCGTTGCGTAATTTGCCAAATATTACAGTGGCATATGAACTGGTCGCAGCAATATTTGCGTTAGAATTATTGTCATTATGTGTTGTGCCAGCTTTGGTCTCCTTGTACACTAAACTCTCCATGTTGGTATTATATGGCACAGTGACACATTTTCTTGTGAACATAGTTTTACACTTTTTTGAAGTTTGTATATGGTTTTGGGAACGATCGAGAAATGAGAATTTGACGTGTTTTTATATACCAGATGAATACGTAACCATTAATAGATATTACCACGCAACTTACAAAAAAAAAAAAGCTGTTTTCAAAATAAGGGTACCGTTATGCTATTTTCAAGAGTTCATCAGTTTGTTACTAGGTCCTNAAAAAAAAAAGCTGTTTTCAAAATAAGGGTACCGTTATGCTATTTTCAAGAGTTCATCAGTTTGTTACTAGGTCCTCATATCTGAGGTCACAGTTCTAATCAATTAGCTGGAAATTTTGTGTCCGGTGATACTCATTTGATGTTAAAAACGTGTATCATAATATTATTTGGCCTAATTGTAATGATGATGATGATGATTCCCTTTAGTGCAAAGAGGAACTGGGAAGATTGATAAAGATGAAACCGGCATGTGCTTGGAAAGTGACTGCGAAACCACTTGAGAGTAACCAACCCTTGTGGTGCCCAGAATCAAAAACACAGCCTCCAGAATGCGAATCAAGGCTCGCTACCTCATGTCAAAACCAGCAAGCGAGTATGTGAAATACTACAAAGACGTGGTGTTTTTCTCAGGATCCTCTCTTTTCCTCATTTCCCTTCTTCGTTCCGCTATGTGTAACCCCAACCCATGATATAATTTAATATTTTAATAGTTATCATTTCGGATATAACCAATTTCAGGGATATATTGTATGCCAGACGCACAATGTAACTAAACACAAACAACCAAGGTGATGCGTTGTCAACATGCATGTAACGTAACACAAACAGCCAATGTGATGCGTTGTCAACAGAAATGTAATGAAAACACAGATAATTCAAGAGAAAGAATTTAGTCTGTATCAAAAACACCAGACCGGGTAATTAAATGAACATGAATGACTGAAATATTATGCCCTGACCTTATCTCACCTGACTAGGGGCACCTGTTTTCCGCGAATAGATTCCACGATCAGTTATACTAGAAAACACTCTAGCTATGATCAGCTTTTGTGATTTGATGATAATGATTGCCACGCGTCTTACTGTCTGCCCACTAATGACGGAGGGTCAGAGTTATAGCAACTTAATTGTGATTGGTCCGGCAAGGTAAGAAACTNTACTGTCTGCCCACTAATGACGGAGGGTCAGAGTTATAGCAACTTAATTGTGATTGGTCCGGCAAGGTAAGAAACTGTCGTCTAACAAAAATACGCAGCCAATAACCACATTAAAATTGAAATTGTGCACTAGGATGTTGAAGTTTAGCCTGCGCTTAAATATTTTCGCGGAAAATAGGGGGCCCTATACCTGACCCATTCTTCTTGAGTACGGCATCCGTCTTCACTCAACGCCAACCTATCCCAGAGTTTTTTTTTTATCCACGACCCGCATGTGCGCATGCTTGCACGACTCCGCCAATCACGACTCGCGCCTGCAGGGTAGTAAAAAAACACGCCAGGACGTGAGGAGAAGCAGTATTTGTTCAGTCAGTATACTACGCCGACGTTAACGGCGTCCCTGGGCGAGATTTTTCTCATCAGGAAACGATTGAAACACTGTTGCTGTAGCCGGAATCACTTCGCTGGCCGTTTCTTTCCTCGCTTCGTTCCCGCGAATATGGGAAGAGTGCATTTAAAGAGTGACGTCCATATCCTGTTCACGGTAAAGTAAGCATTTTTTTTAAGGCCGTACTTTAAAGCTACTTTAAGTTTATCTGTCACCTTTCGCCAATTGTTTATATTAAAAATTGTCATGTGACTAATAAACACAGTGTATACATTTTCTTATAGTCTATTCGTGGTTTTTTCACACTTTTTGAATCAAACATTTGAAAAAACACACCATGTATGACGTGTTTGATTGTTTTCTAAATATTTCATGGGCCACACGCGGTTTATACTTCTGTTAACATAAAAGTACTTTAGTTTTGGTTATATTGAAATAAGACTGGCTTGCAGTATGTTACCTTTACGTTCTCACAATAAAACTTCAACTTTAAGTTATTCTTAATGTCATGGGAATGCACTGCTGCGTTACGTGTACCTGAACATAACGATAATGCAAAGTCAACGCAAAGAGTACCATGTTAAGTTCAGTGTTGATCGGCCTTAAGGACGAACCAGACATGCGCACTAAAAGCATTTTCACCTCTACTAAAACAGTCTTTCCTTGCATACAACTCGCATTTAGCGGACTAGTGGTAACCCCGTCGTTTCATGACGAAACAAAAATTATAAAAATATTCGGCACGTAACTTTACTACTTAAAATATCATGTAATTAAGATTTTTTTGTACGTAAATATGGTTGTCTGAGCTTCGGTTTTCACCACTTTCAGTTTCAAAAATGCCCTCGTTGAGACGGAAATTAAAAAACCGAATCTAATCGTTGAGTTAAAAACTTCCTTTTGTGCTACTTGAAAGTATAAATAATTCAAAATTCTTCAACAGGTTTTTAAAATAAACAAAAAATCAGCAAGATAATTAAAAGACAAAACATGGAATAACGATACTTGCCTTTGTAGACGGGCATCGAATATTTACACCTGGTATCATAAACAAATGCTTTGCTGTATGCGTCACTGATAAGTAGGGCCAGTGACTTTTTGCGTAAAAATCGGAGCACACAGTAGACTTCAATACTATATACACACCTCAGCTGTTGTTATACCTCCATTGGCTGCTGGTGCCGTGTCCGTCTTTGACCAAGCCACTCAGGACTAAGTAACTCCGACACTGAACCTTCGTGATTCGTGCGCAAACGATGAACACGGGCCTGAACATTTTTTAGCAAATCAAAGAAGCTGGACGACCCTACAGTGCTTTGGGTTGTATCTTGTCTCGAAATCTTTGCGCGAAATATCACTGCCCCTAATCATAAGACACCGTTTCGGAAAAAAAGAAAACACAAATAATAGTTTTTGCAATAAATTTTAGAAAATAAGAATGGATCTTTTGGTAAGTAAATAATTGTTCCTTCTATAAGTTGAAAACCTTAAAACTTCTTTGATGGTCGATTATAATACAATCGCTGACAGGTTTTTATCTCGATTGCTGGGCCATAGAAATCTTGAGGTCGGGGTGTAAATATCCATTTTGTCCCTAGCAACTAAACAATCACAATAAAAAGTAAATTATTTCTTAATATCATCAGAAACGTCGTTGAGTTTTTACTCGCGAGAGAAATGTGCGTTTACCTTACAAAACAAGGCGCGCTCTTTCAGGAATGAGTAGTCCGCCANAGTTTTTACTCGCGAGAGAAATGTGCGTTTACCTTACAAAACAAGGCGCGCTCTTTCAGGAATGAGTAGTCCGCCACACTTTTACAAGTCAGCAAGTGTACTCGGCACGTCACAAATATACACAAGCGCTTTCGGTTTTCCTATTATGTTGAAATTTATTCGTCTCTTCACTTCCCCTGGCGTTCTTTTTCTCTTTTTCATTTCCATCCCATATAGTTGGCCGGCTCTTTCTCTCTCGCTTTTGACACGCACTTCGTTACAGCACGTTCGCCGTACATCAAGGTTATGATGGATTCGCTCGCAACAGGGCGTGTATATAGGAACAGGAGCTACACTAATATCCCTGCAATGAAACGAGCTACTTCCACACACCCGACAGGGAANGGCGTGTATATAGGAACAGGAGCTACACTAATATCCCTGCAATGAAACGAGCTACTTCCACACACCCGACAGGGAGACTGTCCGGCTCCAGAGAAATATTGGCTCCAACATGGACGCGACGTACATACGCTGCGGAGGGAGAAATATCAGCAGCTAACAGCGCAGATCTGTTCAGTTTTTTTTTCTCAGTCGGTGAGCAGACGAAACGAACNAGGGAGAAATATCAGCAGCTAACAGCGCAGATCTGTTCAGTTTTTTTTTCTCAGTCGGTGAGCAGACGAAACGAACGTTTCCCCACGGACAAAGGGTATATAAATCGGAAGAGAAAAACCAACCGACCTAGAATGAAAACTAAACTTACAGATCTTCAACTTCAGAACAGCCTACTTGCTAAGTTTATGATTTAACGAATCTATTACGGCTCGTCAGTTTCCAGCTAACTGACTGCTCGACGTGAACACTAGCGAGCTACGACGTGCACGCGATTCTCTCAAGAAGACGCCGCCGCGACATTTGTCTGTAGAAGTAGGTAAATCTGAAAGGAAAGGAATTACTCAGCATTTATTTACTACCTATGCCACGGTACTATATAACTGCTGTAATGGCGACTTGCGTAACGAGGTAAACAAGACACGGTATTACGTTACGGTGATACGCGAGGTTTTAGCTAACGTAAGTCAGTTTTAAATTATCTGTTCTATGAGTTCTCAGCCAACTATGAAGTATAGATATGCATTAACTCTGCATGAACGTCTATTCCCTTTTTAGGTGATGTTGCAAATTGCTTTACTTCAAAATTCAATAGAAAAAGTTTAATAATTTTAGTAAATCAACTAGTNAACGAATCTATTACGGCTCGTCAGTTTCCAGCTAACTGACTGCTCGACGTGAACACTAGCGAGCTACGACGTGCAAGCGATTCTCTCAAGAAGACGCCGCCGCGACATTTGTCTGTAGAAGTAGGTAAATCTGAAAAGAAAGGAATTACTCAGAATTTATTTACTACCTATGCCACGGTACTATATAACTGCTGTAATGACGACTTGCGTAACGAGGTAAACAAGACACGGTATTACGTTACGGTGATACGCGAGGTTTTAGCTAACGTAAGTCAGTTTTAAATTATCTGTTCTATGAGTTCTCAGCCAACTATGAAGTATAGATATGCATTAACTCTGCATGAACGTCTATTCCCTTTTTAGGTGATGTTGCAAATTGCTTTACTTCAAAATTCAATAGAAAAAGTTTAATAATTTTAGTAAATCAACTAGACGTTATCGTTTGAAACGATGCAACTAAATTAACTGTGTTATAACAATATTAAAAAACAAAGCTATTGTTTTCTTTTTATATAAATATGTAATACATTAAAACCTTCACAAAACGAAAAATAATGTAGGCTTATTTCTCTTTGTCCACCAGGTAATTATAGCTCATCATAATTCACTAATTACACATGTATATTTATCATCTTGTAAAANTTTTAGGTGATGTTGCAAATTGCTTTACTTCAAAATTCAATAGAAAAAGTTTAATAATTTTAGTAAATCAACTAGTCGTTATCGTTTGAAACGATGCAACTAAATTAACTGTGTTCTAACAATATTAAAAAACGAAGCTATTGTTTTCTTTTTATATAAATATGTAATACATTAAAACCTTCACAAAACGAAAAATAATGTATGCTTGTTTCTCTTTGTCCACCAGGTAATTATAGCTCATCATAATTCACTAATTACACATGTATATTTATCATCTTGTAAAANTTTCTCTTTGTCCACCAGGTAATTATAGCTCATCATAATTCACTAATTACACATGTATATTTATCATCTTGTAAAAGGCAGGCCATGTCCTAAGGGTTAAATTAATTAAACTTTCAGCGAAACCATCCTATTGTTTGCAAATGACATTAAGCTGTAAAAGAAGGAAAGTGTGCAATGCTAACGAAGGGGAAAGCAATTCTGTACAACAAAAATTTTAAAGGGCACACCTTCTAAAGTTATGTGAAAAAAGTTTCCTCCGTGAAATTATTCAAAATAAAACAGGTAGCAGAAGTGGGGCGGGGGGCCCACACTAGAAATGTTATGGGTTCCATTACGACCGGTTGCACTGACAGCATTTGTTCAAAAGTGGTTTTCAAACCAGTTCTTGGCAAATGCTTACGCATGGATTAACCTTCTTAACCCCCCCGCACCACACCCTCACATATTTCTAGTCGTTTTCCCGATAAATTAAATATACACCGCTGTCGCGGCACTTTTGCTGTTAGCACAGACAGCATGAAAATGTTAAGAACTGTTCACAGTTAAATTGGATCTTCTGAAAGCCCTGCTTAAGATCTGCTCTTTTCATTTTGTTTCCATCCACCATTTGTATAATTGACGTAGTTACGGACCTGAATATATGTCTGCGTCATGGAAGTGAAAACGAGAAAAAGCAAGGAACGTTTTACTAATATGCCAACTCGTATTCACATGTGCATAAAGCAAAAAAAAACACCTAATTGATTTCCCGTAATTTTAAATATTACATTATCAATGCAAGGCAGAGACGTGGAACTACTTAAATTTTTAATTTATCCACTGCCAACTTAAACGAGGAGCCCACGTGCTAGTGTTCACGGTAGCACACGCAGGATGTTTTATAATTCATATTACACACGTCTAGGGTCTGTACAGNACACGCAGGATGTTTTATAATTCATATTACACACGTCTAGGGTCTGTACAGAGCACGTGGTAAACCAAATTTTGATGAGGAATCCGTGTCCGGAAACGTACCATTTCGGCGCTACACGGATGACACGAATCAGGAGGACATCAGATCTCTGGGACTTGCAATGTTGTCTGTTAGGTTATCAGGTAATGACTGGAGAAAGGAGTTCCAGCGTGTTGTTGGCCGGTGACGTTATTTTGCTCGTGCGTGCGGATATTAGCGTCTCCTTCATCTCTGTATTACTAAGTGCTCCGTCGTTACGCCTTAAAATGACATGGTCAGTGCTGAAAGTAACATAGAGGCGAATTGACAGCGGGAAGCCAGTTCAGTGTCTTGCGCGCAGAAGCACCTGCTTCATGGGTCAGCATTATGGCTCGTCCACGATCGACGTGGCTCGAAATGCGGTTAGTTATTTTTTGTGTGATCAATCAATGTAAAGTATTTAAATATGAAATTATTTTATCAGATACGGAAATGTTGACATCATTGGGTTGGATAAATTGATTTTCAATGTATTGATTTTTTGTTTAGACGGGTTACAGAAAACACGAAGCGCAAGGGAACTGATGAATATCATCATCTCAAATCTTCACGTGCTGAAAATTTTAGTAAACTACGAGGGGGTGGGGGGGAAGGACAGATCAATTTTGTCAATAGCGGTAGAAGATATTTGGCCTACAATTGGAGTCGTTTAAAATTTTTTTTTTGTAATCGGACCTCCTTTAACGACAGTACTACATCTAACGTGCGTCGTTCTGATTGGCGCGCGTTACTCTTTCGCTAAGAAGACGAACGATCTTTCCTAAGCCAAGCCACGTCAAGTTACGCCGGCTACGCCACGCCACAATCTGGATGTACTGCTCGACCAAACCAAGTGTGCATCCGGGAAATATGTGAGTAACAAGGTCATGCCATCATCTCCCTTCCCCTCTTCTCTTATAATCCATTCGTGGTTTCTCCATTTTTTCAAAAATAGAACCTTTGAAAAATCACATCGTGTATGACGTGTTTGGCTGTATCCTAAGCATGCAGCGTATCACAAGCGTTTTACTTTTCTGTTAACATTAAGCATCTTAACTTTTTTAATTTAATTGAACGTTCGCCCATATGATATCTGAAAATTATAAAACTTCATTTATAATTAATGCGAATAAAAACTGTGTTAGGCTTTGTTTATATAGGGAGGAGGAATATCAAGGAATATCCCGGAAGTAAAACTTCGCAGAGCTTCAGAAAAGTTGGAAGCAACCGTGAGTGGTCTATACTTATCCCTTCCTCCTGCAGGATAAGATAAAGCACTCGGTTGCGGGTGTCAGGTATCGTGGTGACCATAAAATGTGGCACAGTTACCGTGTTGAAGCTTCCCTGTTTGCTGGTGTCTGTGACAGTTGCTTGATATAAAGTCCACAGGTGTACTCGTGTTTGCACAAACAGCAAACGGTTTTGAACTTCCCGTACTCGCTGTTGTTCTCTCAACAGCGACACTAGCGCTGCAGTCTCACCCCTCCCTTGCTGCGCACTTGGCTTGGTCGAGTAATAGACGCTGGCAGGTATTGACTACCTTGTGCAGCGTGTAACAGGAACACCTCGTCAGTTGAGGAACGCTGGAGCGCTCGAGGGTCTGCGGCAGACTCGGTGCAGGGCCGAGGATAACGTGGGACGCTGTCCGCCTGGAGGTGCTGCCGGCCATATGGGGCGACGGCGAGTGTGCAACAGGCTTGCACGGCTGTGGCTCGGGATGCGAGTGCTACCTGCAGTTGCGCAAAGCCCCCTGCGGGTCCGCCGCAGAGTTAGACAGAGAGAGGCCGACTGCCTGCTAGCCATACATGGCCGGCGAGCGACGGGCCAGCTTTCTAGCTACCCCCTTCCCCCTTTCAAGCCTAAACCCCCCCTCCCGTGGATCGTCGATCGTCGACCTTACAGCCCTGTGCGGGACGCTCATGCTCCTCCAATCTTGCCGGGAAACACCTGCGTGCTGAGCGCGGCAGTCGCTGTGACACCGTTCGATACGGATCACCGCCGGTGTTAAACCCGGGGGATACGAGGCGGACGTTGCCGCTGGCCGGTGGGTTTACTCGGGGCACTCCCCAGTTACCACGCCTTTTTCAATCCGGCGCTGCTCCATGTCCACCTCACCTTCACTGGCCCTCAAGACTTATTTGTGAAGAGCCCTTGTCACCATCCATATTGGTATTTTTATTTCNCCACCTCACCTTCACTGGCCCTCAAGACTTATTTGTGAAGAGCCCTTGTCACCATCCATATTGGTATTTTTATTTTTTATTTCTGATTATAATTTAGGAGAATTTATTGGAAAATCTTAGAATATAAGTTTAGATAATTACCTTGTCCATCATGACAGACATAAAATATTAACTGTTAACGCATATTTGAGCAACAATTAACTTAATACAACATTTTATGTATTAATTCTTTCTTGCTTTTTAATGAAAACAGAGAACAACTATCGATAATCACGTAGAAAATTGAGCCCAGAGGCATGAAATGGAATGCTTCTTTAATGAAAAAACATTTTCAGTAATGACCTCGACTCTTCTGTTATGACACTAGAATGAATAATTTTTGTATAACGAGTGATACAGCCTCTTAAGAGCCGCACAAACCTCTCTACATAAAGTTGCGTCTTAAGACAAGGATGCGCTGAATGGTGCACGTGACCCGCTGACGTCACGGAGCTGTCAAAATAACAGGTCCTGTTTGTTAGAAAAAATATTCACCAACTTTGAATTTTTTCTCTAAGCTGTGACCTCTAACGCGATAGACGATAACAAAGATATTTCAGTATTCTTTTATATTTTCTCGCGAAAAAATAAAACAATACAAACACAGCAAAATAGACGCCAAGAATCATCTCCTATNATATTTCAGTATTCTTTTATATTTTCTCGCGAAAAAATAAAACAATACAAACACAGCAAAATAGACGCCAATAATCATCTCCTATAAAAGGTATGGGGTAATTCCATACCTTCAAAACCTACAGTAATAATAATAAATAATTAACGCTAAACTTCATTATCTGGAATATAAAAAGAAATTACATAAGCCAAAAAAAATACTTACATTACTCTGAGTACAACATTTATCTATAAATTAGGTTTAAAATATAATAAACATCGTATGTAAGTAGTCTGAATATCAAAATCTTAAATAACTATAACAACATAATAACGTTCCGCTTCTTGTGCTCATGGTGCCCTGGTGGTAGTTTGCAAAAGATCTTCAAAAATGCAACTGTAAACCGTAATTCTGAATGCGTCAATGTGCCGTGACTGCAAGTTGTGCATCGGTATACGTACACGGATGCAGACAATAAAATAGTTATTTACAGACAAACGTCAGGTATTATTAAAGCACTTGCCAATATATCAACAGGTAGGAGCCTTGGTCATTTGTTTTACCCATGGTGATAGGTTCCATATTTTCATTGTGCCTTTGGGACTCAGAAAACTGCTTCCATTCGTTCGATGCTGTGTTGAAGGCTCGGCCGATACCACTTGTGGCTCTGATAAGACCCTAGAGGGCCCCGAGTGCAAGCAAAGTGGTGGAAAAAAAATACTTTTGGTACATTTTTTCGTGGCCTTGCATGCTTTTCTTCCCTTTGCCATCACTTTTCGTTCCACTTGCACCTTCCGCTTGCTCTTTGCGCCCATACCCATCTTCACCTTCACCTTTATCACGTTGGAAATGCCCCATGCTGATATTTTTTCTCCGAGTCTGGTATTTGACGATTTGCTTATCTCGTTGCCCCTCTGTGCGAGTATCTCGTCAGCCTGGTGCCGAGCTTGTAGATATTTGTGCTGAGAATAAGCATTATAGTGTCGCTTCCATGCCTCATCTAGCGCGTTGATGCCTGTGTCGCTACGTGCGAGTCTTTTAGCAAGCTTGGTTCCCAGCCCACAGAATGTGTATCTGGAAATGTGCAGCTCGAAAGGTAGATTGTTAATCAGTGTATCGAATATCCCTCTGCCATATTTTATCTTTCTTATATGAGTCATCACAGTGAACTAACCTAAAAACTTATAAATTGGCTTATTTTATAATTTTGTTTCAGTTTCATTGTACACTTGGAACAGTGCGGACATAAAGTGCTAATGATGCATCACATTTTCCGCTTCTCCGGTTAAGTATTTACAGCCTTGCGTAGTGTGCACAACCATGAAGCAACTACCTGCAGGATGAAAACTTCAAGTGTAACATTTTAGTGCAAACTTTATCAACGACAATTTATGCGGAGTGACGCTTTAAAGAGATATTCTGAAACTTATGGCACTGATTCTATGCAACCTCAATCAGCACCACATGAACCTTAATCCGTACCACATGAACCACAATCAGCACTACATTCCCAAAAATCAGCGCCACATGCACCACAATTAGCACTGGAAACACCACAATTAGAACTATGTGCGCCACATGCACTGCAATCAACATCACATGCACCACAATCAGCACAACATGCACCGCAATCAGCACCACATGTATCACAAGACAGCGGTGGTAACATACATATTATCAAGCAAGATGCTACTCTACCCATATGCATTATACTGAAGATAAAGCTATCTCCTACGATTCACGACATGGATGCCTATTTCCTAATACAGTGAGGTGCATCATTATGGAACCATCAAATTGTGGCAAGACGTGCATCCTACTGAGCCTACTGGAAGAAGAGGACTGTCTTCAGTTCGAGAATGTGTATCTATATTCAAAATCGCTCAAACAACCAAAATACCAGCGACTAGTACAAATACTGCAAGCCGTAGATGGTGTGGGTTATTTCACTTGTAGCGAAAATGAAGCCACCGTGCCGCTGAGTGAAGCACTGCCAAACTCAATATTTGTCTTTGATGACATTGCCTGCGAGAAACAAAAAAGTATACAGGAGTACTTTATCATGGGATGGCATGCGATGGCCAGACTTATTCGCGCATACTCAAACAGCTGCTCCGTGACAATGGAAACATGTTGTTTCGCATGGACGACACGAATTTGTGACATGTGTATGGTGATAATGTAAATACAGATATGGCCCTATCAGATTTCAAGAGTCTGTGTACCTTATGCTGGAAAGACAAGTACAGACTTTTTACGATCAAGAAGGACTGGCCCCTACATAATGGGATTCTATCAGTTCATCGTCGACCATTGAAAATGAGTTACAACATATCGACATTTAGGCAAAATAGCCTCAAGCTGAGTCTTGACAAAGACGAAGATGGAAATTGTCTCATATCAAGAAACGACGGAACTTGTGATGCTGGTTAGAGATTAATTACAAATTTTGACGAACCCGAATGATCTGAGGATGCGGCCAGTAAAAATTTCGTCCTCGAAACTAGTAATAGCTTCACGTCGGAATTGCGCAGTATTTTGACCAAACAAAACACATTATTTCAGAACTACTTGTCCGAGCTCGGGGCGAAGATGGNCACAAACCTCTCTACATAAAGTTGCGTCTTAAGACAAGGATGCGCTGAATGGTGCACGTGACCCGCTGACGTCACAGAGCTGTCCAAATAACAGGTCCTGTTTGTTAGGAAAAATATTCACCAACTTTGAATTTTTTCTCTAAGCTGTGACCTCTAACGCGATAGACGATAACAAAGATATTTCAGTATTCTTTTATATTTTCTCGCGAAAAAATAAAACAATACAAACACAGCAAAATAGACGCCAAGAATCATCTCCTATAAAAGGTATGGGGTAATTCCATACCTTCAAAACCTACAGTAATAATAATAAATAATTAACGCTAAACTTCATTAGCTGGAATATAAAAAGAAATTACATAAGCCAAAAAAAAATACTTACATTACTCTGAGTACAACATTTATTTATAAATTAGGTTTAAAATATAATAAACATCGTATGTAAGTAGTCTGAATATCAAAATCTGAAATAACTATAATAACATAATAACGTTCCGCTTCTTGTGCTCATGGTGCCCTGGTGGTAGTTTGCAAAAGATCTTCAAAAATGCAACTGTAAACCGTAATTCTGAATGCGTCAATGTGCTGTGACTGCAAGTTGTGCATCGGTATACGTACACGGATGCAGACAATGAAATAGTTATTTACAGACAAACGTCAGGTAATATTAAAGCACTTGCCAATATATCAACAGGTAGAAGCCTTGGCCATTTGTTTTACCCATGGTGATAGGTTCCATATTTGCATTGTGCCTTTGGGCCTCAGACAACTGCTTCCATTCGTTCGATGCTGTGTTGACGGCTCGGCCGATACCACTTGTGGCTCTGATAAGACCCTAGAGGGCCCCGAGTGCAGGCAACGTGGTGGAAAAAATACTCTGATACATGTTTTCGTGGCCTTGCATGCTTTTCTTCCCTTTGGCATCACTTTTCGTTCCACACGCACCTTCCACTTGCTCTTTGCAGCCATACCCATCTTCACCTTGACCTTCATCACGTTGGAAATGCCCCTAGCTGCTATTTTTTCTCCGAGTCTGGTATTTGACGATTTTCTTATATCGTTGCCCCTCTGTGAGAGTATTTTGTCAGTCTGGTGCCAAGCTTGTAGATCTTTGTGCTGAGAATAGGCAATACAGTGTCACTTGCATGACTCATCTAGCGCGTTGATGCCTGTGTCGCTACGTGCGAGTCTTTTAGCAAGCTTGGTTCCCAGCCCACAGAATTTGTATCTGGAAATGTACAGCTCAAAAGGTAGATTGTTGATCAGTGTATCGACGATCCCTCTGCCATATTTTATCTTCCTTCTACGAGTCATCGCAGTGAACTAACCTAAAAACTTATAATAAATTGGCTTCTTTTATAATTTTGTTTCAGTTTCATTCTACACTTGGAACAGTGCGGACATAAAGTGCTAATGATGCATCTGATTTGCCGCTTCTCCGGTTAAGTATTTACAGCTTTGCGTAGTGTGCACAACCATGAAGCAACTACCTGCAGGATGAAAACTTCAAGTATAACATTTCAGTGCTAACTTTATCAACGATAATGTATGCGGAGTGACGCTTTAAAGAGATATTCTGAAACTTCTGGCACTGATTCTATGCAACCTCAATCAGTACCACATGAACCACAATCAGCACTACATTCCCCAAAATCAGCGCCACATGCAGCACCATCAGCACTGGATACACCACAATTAGCACTATGTGCACCATAATCAGCACCACATGCACTGCAATCAACACCACATGCACCGCAATCAGCACAACGTGCACCGCAATCAGCACCACATGCATCACAAGACATTAGTGGAACATACATATTATCAAGCAAGATTCTACTCTACCCATATGCATTATACTGAAGATGAAGCTATCTCCCACGATTCACAACATGGAAGCCTATTTCCTAATACAGTGAGGTACATCATTATGCGACCATCAAATTGTAGCAATACGTGCATCCTACTGAGCCTGCTGGAAGAAGAGGACTGTCTTCGGTTCGAGAATGTGTATCTATATTCAAAATCGCTCAAACAACCAAAATACCAGCGACTAGTACAAATACTGCAAGCCATAGACGGTGTGGGTTATTTCACTTGTAGCGACAATGAAGCCACCGTGCCGCTGAGTGAAGCACTGCCAAACTCAATATTTGTCTTTGATGACATTGCCTGCGAGAAACGAAAAAGTATACAGGAGTACTTTATCATGGGATGGCCAGACTTATTCACGCATACTCAAACAGCTGCTCCGTGACAATGGAAACATGTTGTTTCGCATGGACGACACGAATTTGTGACATGTGTATGGTGATCATGTCAATACAGATCTGGCCCTATCAGATTTCAAGAGTCTGTGTACCTTATGCTGGAAAGACAAGTACAGACTTTTTACGATCAAGAAGGACTGGCCCCTACATAATGGGATTCTATCAGTTCATCGTCGACAATCGAAAATGAGTTACAACGTACCAACATTTAGGCAAAATAGCCTCAAGCTGAGTCTTGACAAAGACGAAGATGGAAATTGTCTCATATCAAGAAACGACGGAACTTGTGATGCTGGTTAGAGATTAATTAAAAATGTTGACGAACCCGAATGATCTGAGGATGCGGCCAGTAAAAATTTCGTCCTCGAAACTAGTAATAGCTTCACCTCGGAATTGCGCAGTATTTTGACCAAACAAAACACATTATTTCAGAACTACTTGTCCGAGCTCGGGGCGAAGATGGNTCGGAATTGCGCAGTATTTTGACCAAACAAAACACATTATTTCAGAACTACTTGTCCGAGCTCGGGGCGAAGATGGAGCATGTGAAGACCAAGATCGTCCGCGATATGATGGCTATGGATGAACACGTGACGAGTGTTCAAAGGAAAATTCCCGACAGATTGAATTGACTGTGGCATCTGCGGAAAATTAAGAGAAACTGAAAAATCTGGAAAGATATATTTTACGTACATTCGCTACCTCTATTTCCCGCATCACCACAAAAATTGATATTCGGAACCACAGCAGGGATTTATTTTGTCTGCAGCGAATGCTTAGACAAGATCAAAAGTCTTTTATTGGAGACTCATAACTAAACATATAAAATAAAGCAACAGTAACCATTTTTATTCAGTGCGATGTCGGTCATTGCTAGCGACTTACATCGACTGATACAGTCTGTTCGCTCTAAGTATTTACTCGCCAAGAGGGCTAAAATTTCACGTGATTTTATTAATAAAGAAATTTTTTAATCCGTTACTCATCGTTTCGAAGTGCTCGGGGAGAGCGATGGAGCACCCGTAGTCGTTAAGACCAAAATCGGCGATAGTGCTGAGCCTATGAAGAAGCAGAAACATGATGATGCACAAATAGATCGGGACGATGGATCGGTTGCAGATTTGCCACACAAGAAAAAGGTATGGAAGAGTCTTCAAACCCAATGCTCTGGTCCGTCGCTACCTACGATAGTACACATCTCACAATAATGATATGAAATATGGCATATACAGGCATAATGATAAATGGTTCCTCGGNGTCTTCAAACCCAATGCTCTGGTCCGTCGCTACCTACGATAGTACACATCTCACAATAATGATATGAAATATGGCATATACAGGCATAATGATAAATGGTTCCTCGGTGCTAATGAAATAGAGATTCTTCCTGGCGGGATCATCCAAGTAGGCGATTACAAGACACATGGAACCCCCAGGCTTTACGAACTTCTATTTTGCAAAGAGCCCAGAGAGTTTACATAATCTGACCTACTGGAATACAAGACATTGCTNGGCTTTACGAACTTCTATTTTGCAAAGAGCCCAGAGAGTTTACATAATCTGACCTACTGGAATACAAGACATTGCTCGAGCTCACGCATGCACTCTACCAAGATAACAATCCTGAGACAGGTGTTTATATGGACGAAGATCACGAAAAATTCGGCATTCTTGCAGACCTCTTCAGTTGCCTAGTACTTAAAAGCAGCGAAGTTCTAAAGAAGATAGACTACGACAAGAACACCGACTATGTATTCTGGGACGACCCGAACGAGCTGGTCGATAGACTACGACTACTACTTGTTTGGCAAAGGGTTGGAAATTACTCTCACACTAACGAGATAATTTCACTGATTGAAGAACTGAAGGAGGAAAGCTACATAGAATGAGTCGACTGGGAATCGCCAATGAGCTGCACATATCTGCGAGATGCAATTACCGTCACTGCAAGGACGTCATAAGTGGATAAACGACCTATTTCAAGCCAATCTCGTTGAAATTATACTGTATGCTCGAGTCAACAAGGGCTACAAATACATGCTGACAGTCATCGATGCCTATAGCAAATTCGCATGGGCCAGGTCGGTCAAGTCAAAGAATGCACGTGACATCACCAAAGCCATGGTGGATGTTTTGTATGAAGGACGCATCCCGACTGATTTGCACACCGACCAGGGCAAGGAAATCTATAATGCAAAGTTCAAGGCTCTGATGAAGAAGCATAACTTAAATCATTATTCAACGTACAGTAACCTCATTGAGAGGTTCAACAGGACTCTAAAGGGAAAATGTGGATGCATTTCGCTGTGAATGGCAACTACAAGTGGCTTGAGGTACTGCCGAAACTCGTCCGCAAGTATAATTTTACCATTCATTCTACCACTCGCACGAAGCCCGAAGACATCAAGGACGACTCCCTGCTTCGGAATGTGTATACCATTCCGAAGAGGAAGGACCCACGCAAGCCTAAAGCCAAAATCGGCGACCTGGTGCTCATCTCCCAACAGAAAGGCATCTTCGAGAAAGGGTTAACAGCGAATTGNATCTCCCAACAGAAAGGCATCTTCGAGAAAGGGTTAACAGCGAATTGGAGCCCCGAACTGTTTCGTGCGCAGCAGCGTATACACAACTTCACTCCCAGGACCTACTACTATCTTGAAGATCTGAACGACTTACCCATTCGTGGTGGTTTCTACACTAAGGAGATACAGCCTACGAAGTTTCCAGATGTGTATTTGGTCGAGAAGGTGCTGAAACGGAATAATGGAAAGGTGTTCATCAAGTGGTGGGATTTCCCTGCCTGCTACAATTCCTGGATCGCTGAAGCGGACATCGAGAGGTGAACTCACCATGGAAAAGAACGATGTGTAAAGACTTCTATTCAAGGGATTATGTGTTTTCTCATATTATACATTACCGAATAAAGTAAGTTCTTTTTTTATATATTATGNCTTCTATTCAAGGGATTATGTGTTTTCTCATATTATACATTACCGAATAAAGTAAGTTCTTTTTTTATATATTATGTTTTATTTATTTTAAAAAAACCTGCATTTATATTTAAAAAATTAAAAAACATTATTACTATGTTGAAAATAAAACAAAAAAATAAATACGACAATTCACGTACTTTGCAGGGAGTATCATTTCCATTCCGTACAGGTCGATAGCACTCTTGCCGACAGTAAATTATCTCTGGAGGCTGATGCTTGAAACATGAGTTACAAACACTATTTAGCGTCCAATAGTTGAAAAAATGTGATAAAGGTGTAATTTAGTGGACACTAGGTAATTACAATTGATTGGTATGGGTGGAGAGATCATTTGTTACATAAGGCCAATGTTTAATTTGGAGAGCGTAGGGTGGTGGTAAGCAGTGGAGGTGTTTGTTGGTTAGGGTTGTGAAGGTGTAGGGTGGGGTTACACTATATNCTTCTATTCAAGGGATTATGTGTTTTCTCATATTATACATTACCGAATAAAGTAAGTTCTTTTTTTATATATTATATTTTATTTATTTTAAAAAAACCTGCATTTATATTTAAAAAATTAAAAAACATTATTACTATGTTGAAAATAAAACAAAAAAATAAATACGACAATTCACGTACTTTGTAGGGAGTATCATTTCCATTCCGTACAGGTCGATAGCACTCTTGCCGACAGTAAATTATCTCTGGAGGCTGATGCTTGAAACATGAGTTACAAACACTATTTAGCGTCCAATAGTTGAAAAAATGTGATAAAGGTGTAATTTAGTGGACACTAGGTAATTACAATTGATTGGTATGGGTGGAGAGATAATTTGTTACATAAGGCCAATGTTTAATTTGGAAAGCGTAGGGTGGTGGTAAGCAGTGGAGGTGTTTGTTGGTTAGGGTTGTGAAGGTGTAGGGTGGGGTTACACTATATNAGCGTAGGGTGGTGGTAAGCAGTGGAGGTGTTTGTTGGTTAGGGTTGTGAAGGTGTAGGGTGGGGTTACACTATATGTTGTACAGTTTTCAAAGTTATTTTTTAGATTTTTTTTATTTTTATATTGGGTTGGTTGCAGTGTGGGAGGGTTGGTTAGGGTTGTGGCGTGAGTATGAGTTTGACGTTAAATGTTCCTCGATTTTTTAAATTATTGTTTGTATTGTTCTCGATGCTTTATAACTTTTAATGTGGGTGGTGGTGAGGAGTGTTGCAATGCATTAAACTACATTTAAAGTCTTATTTTCCTACCTGTCTCGGTGACCGAGTGGTATAAGGCATCCACCATGATTGCAACCCAAGGTCCGGCAGTTCGATCCCGCCGTACTCCAGACGATATTTTCAGCACTAACATGGCAGCCGAGCGACACCAGCACTCCTAGCAGGCGGCAGTAGAATGAAGGACAAGTGGAAACAAGCTGGCAGACACATACCAGCGTCCCTAGCAGGCGACGAGGTAACTACAGCTGACGAAATCCAAAATGGTGGGGGCTAAATGAAGCTGAATAATTGGGTAACAAGNCAGGCGACGAGGTAACTACAGCTGACGAAATCCAAAATGGTGGGGGCTAAATGAAGCTGAATAATTGGGTAACAAGCTGCTAGCTAGGTGGAAACAAAATGGGGCGGAAACAAAATGGCCGACAAAGGCCAAGGGCAAAGTACACACATAATGGCTACCGGAAAAAAAATATGATGGTTCTAAAATGTTGGCTACTCCTGAGATCCTCAGCTCCTAACCCTTGATCTCAAACATGCATTTTCTACTACTATCGCATACTANAGGCGACGAGGTAACTACAGCTGACGAAATCCAAAATGGTGGGGGCTAAATGAAGCTGAATAATTGGGTAACAAGATGCTAGCTAGGTGGAAACAAAATGGGGCGGAAACAAAATGGCCGACAAAGGCCAAGGGCAAAGTACACACATAATGGCTACCGGAAAAAAAATATGATGGTTCTAACATGTTGGCTACTCCTGAGATCCTCAGCTCCTAACCCTTGATCTCAAACATGCATTTTCTACTACTATCGCATACTANATGTTGGCTACTCCTGAGATCCTCAGCTCCTAACCCTTGATCTCAAACATGCATTTTCTACTACTATCGCATACTAGTAGCACTTCAGTAGGGTTTTCGAAAATACTTAGTTAACTGTGGACATACAGTTAAAGTGAAAAGGAGGCGTTGTCTTCGGTAACATTGATTATAATTTTGCAGCTCAGGACCCCCCGCCCCCCGACCGTTCGACATCCAAAAATAAAAAAAAATGCAGCTCATTCTATGCGACATATAATAGAGCGTCGGGCGTAGTAAGTCAAGTTTCTCTGCCACGATTCATAAAGCAGCCTCGAGTAAATATTGGATAAAACCAACGTATAGACTGTTCAAGGTAAAGTGTAAAGTTAGCACATTTGCGGCCCTAGTTACTTTTCTCCTATCAGCCATTTTTTATCCTTCCACCAATTTTTAAAATAAATATTGCAGTGGTTATAACCACAGTGTGTATATTCCACCGGACTCGAAATTTAACGTCCATGGCTACAATTAAATATATTTATCGACTATTAATTCAAATGAGAGGCCTTTCAAAAGTGTTCACTTTACCGTGAACAGCCTGTACTTTTCTGTTGATGTGGCTGCGCCGAGTATACGAGAGAGCGCTGTTCAGTTCGATCCTGAGAAGGCAAAAAATACGAGCGTCGCGGGACTGCAGTGAATTATTTTTGTCGTCCGTGCACGGGAGGGTAAAAAAATACGAAAAGCAAACACACAGTGCAGAAGATTAGAGGATGAAACTCACGCTAATATAAGAACGGGGAAAAAGAGAGGCAGTTAATAGAAATAAGGCAACACCGCAAGCCAATGAAAAAATTTCACAAGCAAAAATAACGACTGGAGATGTCACTGTTGCAAGAAAATGCCCACTTTGCGTTGAAAAAACATAGGCAAACGTTCTTAAATCAACAGATGAAACCAATTTTAAGAAGGTGTGATGTATGTTTTGAAGCAAGTAGCATACTCACTTAGACTACGTATGGCGAATAACATTTTTTTTTCTCAAAAGAATACATTATTTTTATGATAATGCTGTGATTAGATGCAAGACAGCGTTGTAGCTTTAACTTTGCCACTACAAATAAAAGTATATAAAAAAATAATAAAATATAAGCAGGGCTTTCAAAAATGTTCAGTTCGTAAATAGCCTGCATTTAGATAAAAGACGCAGGGAAACTGTTAGATACGTTAATATGCAANGGTGTGATGTATGTTTTGAAGCAAGTAGCATACTCACTTAGACTACGTATGGCGAATAACATTTTTTTTTCTCAAAGAATACATTATTTTTATGATAATGCTGTGATTAGATGCAAGACAGCGTTGTAGCTTTAACTTTGCCACTACAAATAAAAGTATATAAAAAAATAATAAAATATAAGCAGGGCTTTCAAAAATGTTCAGTTCGTAAATAGCCTGCATTTACATAAAAGACGCAGGGGAACTGTTAGATACGTTAATATGCAAAAAAAATGTGTCTCGTTTTTATGCTAAGATTTAATTAAATCATAAAACAGTTTCAGCTGCTAACAACTCAGAAATTCCACTTTCAATTAGTCTACACGGCGTATATAGTACATCCACGGTCACTTCCAATTTTTCTGAAGCCCTGCTAAATATCTCTCATACAAACAAAGCTTAACCAAGTCTAGAAAATTACACCAAATGGACCACGCACCGCATTCGTGCGCATTCAGTGCAATAATATTATGCAAAATAACTATACTGCTCACAAAAAAAGTTTAGCATATATAAGACTCCAGGATGTTAATTTGAATAAAAGTGTTTATATTTCATGTTGTACTCCTAATAGCACATAAAGTTGAAAATAGCACGCTACTCGTTGACGTCAACCCCAGTACGAAACAAACAAAAGGCGTAAACTGAAAAAAAACGTAAACAAAGGAATTTCGTCAGTTTCACTAAGGCCTGAATGATCATTGGTGGTTGTGCACGGTTTGANAAAAAAAACGTAAACAAAGGAATTTCGTCAGTTTCACTAAGGCCTGAATGATCATTGGTGGTTGTGCACGGTTTGAAATCACTCGTATGAAGACGGACTACACATTCTTTGTGTAGTTCTTGTCAGCTGAATACTCTGGCCAGTTCATTCTTCGGATCCCAGCGGGGTATAAGCTAAACTTTTTGTGAAGCAGTATATTTCTTAATAGGTATTGCCAACACATATATTTTCTCACTGGTTTAATTAATATTAATCATAAATTAAATATTACAAATTGTGGGAAAAATTGTAAATAGAATTTCAATTATCAAAAATAAAGGTAGTTTTATGCCAACACAAGTATAAAATGATAATGCTACACGGCATGTTTAGGAACCAACTGAACACATAATACATGGGGTGATTTTACGAAGGTTTGATTCAAAAAGTGTGAAGAAACTGCGAATAGACTAACCTTCCATGTTGAAGTGTTTACGGCGATTTCATCCCCTCTAGTGCTGACCGCGTTAAANGCGGCAGACGCAAGAGATGAGGGCTGCAGCCGCCTCCGTACAGTGGTAAAAGGACGGCTGGAATAGAAGGGGGGGAGGGGAAGGAGGTTTCAACAATGGGAGAACGGCCGGCCACAAAGCAATTAATGGGAGATAAACGTTGCCGGTGGTGGGAATGATGGCGGGAGGGTTGAAAGGGCAAGGGGGCAGACGCACAGTGTCCAGCGAGCAGCAGCAGTGAGAGCCGCGGGCCCATCACTTGCCAGGCAGTCGGGAACAAATTCGGCGGCCGGGCCGGAGGAGCAGCCTCTTTTGATGTCGGCCCCGGTAATGAGAATGTCTGCTGCAGACGTCCGAGGCACGGCTGGGCCCGCATACCCTCCCTCGCAGACTTCACCATGTACCTCGAGCACGAGATGCGTTGGCTTGTGGGGAGGGGGGTGCAGCCGGGTCTGTCCGCAGCGTCTCTGGTCCGCGCAGTTCCACCCTCGCTCACTACCACGGATGGTGGTAGTGAGCCTACCAACTATTTCGTCAAAGCAAAACTCACCGAATATTCTGTTGCCTCTCTGTTCAATGTAAAAAAAATTAATTAATTGTTATGTATTAATTTTTATAATGTTTTAATTTTTTATAAATTTATTATAATAAAATATATATTTAAAATACGGTTTATGTAATACATACGCCTAATGAATAGGGTTGAAGATGTAGGAAAATGAAATTATAATTAACTCTCTACTGCCGAAATTAATTATTAAAGTTGAAATATATGTATGAATTTAAAGAATGGATTACTAAATACAGATAAGGTGGATTAGTATGGATTATATTATATTAAAATGGCCATGAGAACCGGAGGTTACGTTGGATGCTTGATGCTCATGTGATAAAGAGATTAATTGTTTTCCTTTACAATAAAATATCACAGAAGTGTAGCATAATAAATAAAAGATGATTAATGATAGAAATGATGCGAGACTTCAGAATGATGAAGGAAGAAGCAAAACGTTACAGAAAGGTACTCCTGCGTATATCCTGTTGCTGTAAAGAAAGCCGCCCTACAATAATTTGAAACAGTTTTTACCCATACTGTATGGTAAATCGGGCTTTTGTTTGAGAGCTGTGACATATTCTATCATGTCAGTACGAATGCGACTTAACAAACACAGGCTAGACAACCAATCTTGCACTATTGTACACCTGGACAACCAATTACTAGGGATACGAAAATTCCGCGAATTCAATGACCTGTTGGCTAGACTCCACAGTCCTGTGTACACTCGAGCCTCAGGTGTTCGTTCATTGGCTGCTGCTCCAGAGAGTAGCCAATGTTACACCATACCTGGCAGTATGAGATTCGCTGCTTGTTTCTTTGCAAGTCTACTATTGTCTCAGAGTCATTCAGGGCGTGTCTAACGAACTGTGATCCAATTGCAAAGGTGAAGTCACCGTATATGTGTTTGACGTCTATCTAGTCCCGAAATGAATTCGCGAAATTTTCCTATCCCTACTAATTACTAAACCAACTTGTACTCCGGCAACATGGGGTTCAAAGTAAATACAATCACAGAATAGATAAGTACACATAAATTAATGGCGTAGTAATTCCTTTTCCCGTGGGCGTACCCATGCGCTCGCTGATTGGCTGCGCAAGGCTCCGTAACGGGCCACGTGCCTAAACAGCTACTGGCATCACGGAAGATTCCATATTGGCTAAGCTACTTGCTGGCAAGTCAGTTATTAGTCGCTGATAAGCGAACTACGTACAGGTATGTTACTGTCCAGTGGCACCATTTTGCTGGCGTGTGCAACCAGAGTTCGCGGTATAATCGGCCATTTCATTTCTTGTTACTTTATTTTCTGTGAGGCAGTCTTGACTCGGGCCAAGTGTTTGTATAAAACGTGCCATAACATTTTTTTTATATCACTGTGTCACTTGACGAACAAATATGTCGTGTGAATTCATCCATTGAAGACGATTGCGTTTCGCCCTCATTGGTTGGAGACGTTTGGGCAGCTCCTATCAACGAGGTCTTGAGAACCGATGAAGGTGAAGCGAGGTGGACATGGAGCAGCGCCAGAATGCAAAGGCGGGGGAAACGGGAGATCCCCGAGAAAACCCGCCGACCATCGGCACCGCCCAGCACGATTCCCAGGCGCGAAAACCGGGAACGACCCCGCCGGGAACTGAACCAGGTTCGCCTAGGTGCGAGGCGAGCGCTCTAGTAGCTGCGCCACCGCGGCCGCAAACGTCCTGATTGAAGTGAGATCTTTTTCTCACACTTTAAAACCCGACGCAAGCCCCGGTTAACTCTCGCCTGGAGACTGTCAGTTGTTTACCGAACTACGCTGAATAGGCCGTTCACCCAGGAGATGCCATTGGCTGCTCAGACACGCAGAGTGCCACTCGACGTGACGCCGCATGGGAGCTGAAGACGTGTAGTGGCGTGATTGACTACGTAGCTTGTCCACGGCAGTAATCACTTATGTAAGCAACACTTGAAGGAAAAATACTCCCCGCCAGTAAAATGATACAGTTTAAACTAAACATTCATTAAAAAACATTTCTGGTAGCCATAACCGTAAATGGATATGGTTTCCGGGAGGAGAAGGAGGGGAAGGCGAACAGTTGTAGTGTGTGAGACTCGCGGTTGAAGGTTGAATCTAGTGAACTTGCAGCATGTGATCACACTGATTAAAAAATTAAGGAGTACATGTGTTTGTACCCATGGAAAACTGTGAAATGTAAGCTACGGAATGTTAGCTGTGAGCTTATTTTATGAATTAAATTCGAACAAAGGTAAAATACTTTACTTTTCTTTAAATTAGTCATGCTAGCCTTTGCCCCCCCTCCCCCACACACACAGTGAAGGAGCATACTCAATTCCAGGGGGACTGAGACCCCCACTTCCTTGTCAAATTCCCCTGGGATCCACGACCTTACTGGTAGTAATAATGAAAGAAGCCTTAGTGCTCTGCGAAAACTTGCTAGAAAAAAGTGAATGAGAGATTGGTATGGCGAATTTAACAGCTGAGGTCTTCAGCGCCGATATGGGATAACTAAGGAGGGGATGGAGCAACGGAGAAGTGCAATTAAATGGTGGCTCAAACGGGAGTATTCCGAGAAAATTCGCTTGAAAACGGTTGCGTCCGCCACGTTTAAAAACACGCGAAAGTCCAGGATAAGCCCCGCAGGGAATCGAATCCAGTTCATCGTGGTTGGAGGCGAGTTAAATGAGTAAGCTATGATAAAAAGGGACAATTAAAACAAATCAGTGTGTTATTTCATTGGCTCGATGTAACAGTTATTATATCCGTGGCACATTTGATTTTCATATGTAGTGTTGTGATAAACGGCGTAGAGGAGAAACAAATAACAAAAATCTTTCAAAAGTTTCCGATACACTGTAAATCGACGACATGCCACAAACTTTCAGTTCTGACGTACTACACAACGTTGCAGCCCGCATATCTCAACGCAGAAGCACGGGAGCGATAAGGATGAGAATGGCACCTGCAGCGCATGCCCTATCAACCCTGCGTGCAAGGCCTGGACTGGAGCAAAGTGTCCCGTCATGCAACGCGCAACCACATAACTTCAAGGGTTTCGCCATTATTTGATTGATGAAATTATTGATGTCATCAAAAGTACACTGTGAGGCATCGTAAAAGGAAGACAGTTCGAGATATCAAGAAATAATTTCTGACCCATTGTATATAATCTGAGTGGAGTGGAGCGGAGAGATTTGGGCGTTTCTTAACAGCGGGCTCTTGAGATGCGATGAGGGAGAAACGCTGTGAAAATGGAGCGGCCCTGGATTGCAGGAGCGGGGGAAACGGGAGATCCCCGAGAAAACCCATCGACCAGCAGCATCGTCCGGCACGATTCCCACGTGCGAAAATCCGGGAACGACCCCGCCAGGAATCGCATCGGTTCGTCTAGATGACAGGTCAGTAGTCAAACCAGTAAACCACCGAGGCCCCACAGACTCTAATTTTATTACACAGTACTGTACACTGGTGGCAGAGACTAAAATATTTTTGCCTCACAGTACGAAAACTGTACCCACGTAAGACTTGGTCACGCATGCGTGTGTCGATGGTGGGACAACGCTAAGCCGCTGCGCCGGCTGCGCATGAGAAAAGGGGAGCACACGTAAAAACCTCTTCAACTCAGTATCAACGCGAGAGATTTTTTTCNCGCCGGCTGCGCATGAGAAAAGGGGAGCACACGTAAAAACCTCTTCAACTCAGTATCAACGCGAGAGATTTTTTTCCTGGCGCAACATCTGTTATCGTGGTCGTTAAAGCGATATTTTGCGACCTCAAGGTTTTGCTTTCAAACNTTTTTTTCCTGGCGCAACATCTGTTATCGTGGTCGTTAAAGCGATATTTTGCGACCTCAAGGTTTTGCTTTCAAACTCTGAACAAGCATTGGGAATGTGTGTTAGTTTTAGGTGTAACTTCAGTTTAGTTTCGTAAGCCACCAGCGTAAACAGTGACGCAATCGCGTTTCCAACTTATGGGGACAAGACTTTCTATCCTGCTTAAGGCGGTTTTTCCTTTCTTATAAATTTAAGTTTGGTGAGATTAAAACTTTGATTACATATTGCATGAAAGATACAGAAATGTATACAACCCAGAAACACGCATGTATGTAAGTATCATAAATACATTAAAACCACTTTTGAACAGCATTTATTGCNTGTATACAACCCAGAAACACGCATGTATGTAAGTATCATAAATACATTAAAACCACTTTTGAACAGCATTTATTGTAAAATTTTATTGAAGTAAGGATTCAAACTCGATGTTAAGTCAGATACACCGCTGCCAAAACAAGCATCAGACAGGCAAGATTGTACACAATATATCAACCCATTTCAATGAACAAAACAAGTTCAGGTACCCTTATCGACCTCTACTCTCATTCTGGCACATATTCCTAAATTTAGGTAGTGGCAATATATACCCNAGTTCAGGTACCCTTATCGACCTCTACTCTCATTCTGGCACATATTCCTAAATTTAGGTAGTGGCAATATATACCCTCGCTCCTTATTATTTGTTAAGCCTCTGAGCATAAAGAGGTAGAATTAATCTGATCCCCTAAAAAAGCCATTGGCACCTCCTTCCTCTAAAACACGCACACTGAGGCTTCTATTGAAAGTGGGCCACAGCAGACGTCTACCGACATTTTCATGACCATATTCAGGCTCCGGCAGGGTAACCGCAACTGACGCGACCAGCAAGGGTCGTGTGACGTCACAGGAATTAAGAATTACTATTAACCGCCGGCGTACTGAATCGTAATGAGGGGAAAGCCGGGTTTGTAAGTTATGCGTCTCGGGAAGGTGTATAACGGCTCACCGGGTAAGATACGATCCAAGGGCCAGACTATAGAAAGCAACCCCACTCCCCTCCCCTCCCCTCTGACGCTCCTTC
>NQII01003582.1:43540-58123 GCA_002778355.1 Clitarchus hookeri
CGCTCCTTCTCGACAAGGAAGAGAGGTCAGGCAACTTGCTTTCCTACCGCCCTACGTCCCCTGCCGCCGCTGACGTACGACAATAGACATTAGCATAGCGCGGAGCTGGTGTGTACGTTGTGGGCTCCCCCCCCTCTTGTAAGCTGGTCAGACCTCACCGGGTCGCAGTACAAACAGCGACAAATGAGCCCCGTAACGGGGTCGCCGACCCACCGAGGACGGCTTCGTTACAGAATAGCTCAGTACATAGAAGCAAAATAGTACCTAATAATTATGTCTTTCTTTATTTTCTTTATGTTGTCTTGTTTAGGGGTTCTGGTTGGTTCCCCTTGTACTTAACTATGGTATTATTGTTTGTTTCAGTGTGTCCGCTGTGCTGTGTAAAATATTTTAGTGTATGGCAGAAGAGCCATTTATTTCTGAAGGCTGGCATGTCACGAGATTGTTGGTTCAGTGTTTTTTGCATTTCTGTGTCATTATATACGGTAGCGTGCCAGTATAACATTCGAGAGGTCGTGGGTACGATCCCGGCCGGCTGCACTAGGGGTGGTTTTTTTCCCAAAGTGGTCCCCCCCCCCACCTTCCCACTTCAGGCGAACGCTGGTGTAATTCCTGCACGTACGCCCTTACAATTTCCTACCCTGTGCTGCCCCCTGTAAAAAGGCCTAGAGCTGTTGGCGTGCACATAATAATAAATAAAATAATAAATATACTTGTATTCACATTCCTTAAACAAAAACTTTATAAATAAAATTAAATTGCTGTGATTTAGTGGTCAGACTACTCGCCTCCCACCTAAACGAACCGGGTTCGATTACCGGCGGGGTCGCTCCCGAATGTTCGCATCTGGGAATCGTGCCGGACGATGCAGCTGGTCGGCAGATTTTCTCGGGAATTTCCCGTTTCCCCCAACACTTCATTCCGGCGCCGTTCTGTTCTCACCTCGCTTCACCTTCATCGGCTCTCATGACCTCGATGTTAAGAGTCTCCCAAATCTCTTCATTCACTCATTCACGGAAACTTTACGGTAGTTTCGGCAAAATTACACAATGATTTACGAACACATATGGCATTTATGTCACAACCGTACTTGAATCGTCTGACGTGCTCGTCAGAACTGCTGATCACTTCCTTAATTTATCTTCAATGTTGAAATAAAAAGATTTATTCCATCCACGGTTTAATCTGTATCCTAACACAGAAACTCGTAGTCTGAAGGCGGGTCGCTACATGATCACTGTAGCAGAAAATCTGCCCGAAAGATGAAGAGGATNACAGAAACTCGTAGTCTGAAGGCGGGTCGCTACATGATCACTGTAGCAGAAAATCTGCCCGAAAGATGAAGAGGATTCTTAACAGCTGAGGTCTTAAGCACCCATGTAGGTGAAATAACGTGATGGTGGAGCAGCAATGGTATACAACTATGTTAGAACAGAGGCGCCCCGAAAAATCCAACCACTCAATGGAAATGTCCGCCACATTTTCCACATTCCAAATCCGAATGTATCCCAGTTCTCAGTGGTAAGAAGTGAGTGGTCTACCAGCGACGCTAATACATAGAGAGGTGAATAATTCGCGGATTAATTTTGGGACAAGCTAGAATTCAAAGCACATGCGTTTATACAACTTTATCCATTGGTCCACACGGTGTTTGACACCTCCTGGAGAACGGTGTCCAATCGTCGCCTTCCACTGTGACAGTAGACAACCAATGTGCAGTTGATATCTGCATATTTGTACATAAAGCTGTAGAGTCTAGCCTGCAGGTCATTGAACTCGCGAATTTTTCAGGTCTCTACAAATACAGCCCTTGGGGGGAAAAAAAAATCAGCTGATAGTTTTGTTGAAATAATTGAAACACTACATAGATATTTAAAAAAACTGACATCAGAGCAGTGGCGTGTAAAGTGTTGCAAGGTAAGCTGGTGCTTGCTCACTACTGTACATTCTCTGTGCACGCAGCAGGAGCCAGTAACCACAGTGCAGCCCCGAAGAAACTGAATGCATTCTGACCGATCACAAGCGAGCAGCAAGGGTACCATTACATGCGTCCTGTGGCGTCAGCTGCCGAGCTACGTTTTAGTGGTGGAAGTGTAAACTAGCGACCAACATGGTACGTTAGAGAGCTAACGCCAGCTTACCTTGCAACAGTTCACCGCACGTAACTGCATCAGAGCAATATAAAGTAGGTGTATGCATATAAAGGATTGGAAGGTTACGCCAGACCTTCCCAAAAATACGGAATAGAAATTAATGAGGACCTTACTGGGTCCATGGCGGTCACTCTCGGGCTAGGCTGGACCACATCACGTATTCTATCAGCAGCCGTAATTATCGCCTCTATCTACCGGAGCACCACTTTCAGATTATAAATATAAAATGCCACTTGCCAGTCTTCTTTCCTCTCCCCTTACCCTTGTAAAACCACGTCTTTAGTCACGCGAACCTCAACAAGTTTCTCTACGAATCGAGCACAGTTTTGCGTGACCCGGCCAGGNCGAAAAATACGGAATAGAAATTAATGAGGACCTTACTGGGTCCATGGCGGTCACTCTCGGGCTAGGCTGGACCACGTCACGTATTCTATCAGCAGCCGTAATTATCGCCTCTATCTACCGGAGCACCACTTTCAGATTATAAATATAAAATGCCACTTGCCAGTCTTCTTTCCTCTCCCCTTACCCTTGTGAAACCACGTCTTTAGTCACGCGAACCTCAACAAGTTTCTCTACGAATCGAGCACAGTTTTGCGTGACCCGGCCAGGCAACCTAATTGGAACTGGGTGAAGAAATCAGTCCTGCCAACCGTTAGAACACACAAAATAAACTATATGTTAATGTTTTACGTCATACGCTTACGCCGTGAAGACTAAGGAAGATGGGACCTCGACGTTTTAAGTCGGCTCCAAACCATTTTATACACAAATTCGCTGAGCGGAAATTTTTTTGTCAATGCCGAGGTTTTAGGATGGTTTTTCCCTAGTGAAATATTGTCTGCATGTCAGTGTTTAGCGTGTGTGTGTATCTCGGGAGNGGGGGGGGGGGACAAGTAAAATCATTAACAGCCACTACGTTTTACTTTTATCCTATTAAATACGTTCACAGAACATTTTTTTTTAAAATAACTTTAAATTCCATTTTCATGTCTTCCCTGCGCAGTTTCCTCACGACGAGAAAGTAGAAAGTACAAAGTGGCTTCATTTGTAGTTTAATTCATTGGCCTACATCGCGTGGAATAATATCTTACACTCTGAACTTGCATCAGTGAGAACTNTCATTTGTAGTTTAATTCATTGGCCTACATCGCGTGGAATAATATCTTACACTCTGAACTTGCATCAGTGAGAACTGAGCCAAATAAGTGAAAACAGTGAGAATTGAGTAACTGAAAATCGGTGCCAGATAACTTATTAATATAGTGGTCGGATTTCACTGATACATTTGTGATTTCCCAATTAATGTCAAGAATGTCTCTGCTATGAATCACTTGTTCCCAGTTAATTTGCTTGATTCGCTGGTCGGCGGTAGCTTAACAACTGACTTTCAGTGAACATTATTTCACTGATTGGTATCACTGGTTCCTATTTAGAGTGTACTGTTACAGATATAATTTGCGAGAATTCAGCTTCCATGTAATGTATATAGCAGTCTTGGAGACGGCCTCCAAAATCCTTCCTTATAACAGAACGTGATCTTGAGGGGTTTATAAAAATATTTANTAGCAGTCTTGGAGACGGCCTCCAAAATCCTTCCTTATAACAGAACGTGATCTTGAGGGGTTTATAAAAATATTTGCTGGTGATTCCTCTTACGCGTGAATGACGACCAAAGAATCATGCTTGTACACACAAGTAAAGTATACTCTTCACGCTGTAATTGTCTCAAGACAGTATATGATATGCATATAGGTTATATAATATATATACTATGTTATATATTATATACATATAGGTTATATACATATAGGTTCATTTCGCNCATATAGGTTATATAATATATATACTATGTTATATATTATATACATATAGGTTATATACATATAGGTTCATTTCGCCGATTACGGGAGTTTAAAACCACTGTAGAAATTCAAGAGAATTTTGAAAATAGTCCCAACAAAGAAGATTTTTTTTTCAGGGCGGTGCACTTTTGTGTATTTGATTTATGACACCATAAAATGAAGCATTTATTTCTGTGCAGGATAGTTTTCCGTAACAATTTTTTCTACAAATAATAATTTAAACTAAATAATTTTAACGAAGGCAAATAATCGTTTCTCCGCTTACCTAGGAACACATATAACTCTCAACTCCTAAAACAACATACACAATTATTTTATTATGGTTTAACAAACGGTTATTACGTAAAAGTTTTCTGAAGTGCTTTCTGCGATGTGTAGTGAAATGAAATTTTTTTAATTTTGTTCTCGTTTATCGTAAACTACACTTCTAGATAGATAACAAATAAAAAACATAAATTTCACTCACACAGACTTGGCTGTCTTTCGATTTATTTGAAACGCACACTTGTGCATTAAAGTTATACGAAGACAATGGAGTAATCGTCAAGAACTTTAAATTACACATAAATTATTTCTGATAGAATTATTTCGTAATAGAAATCATGCACAGGCAAAATTTTAATTTTCTATAATAACTCTCTCTTGCAAAAATGTTGAAAATTATAGTTCTATTTTAATAAGTAATAAGATTGCTATGATTCCAAAGCAGTTTCACAGAAAAAAAATTCTAGTTATTTAAAAAACGTTTATTATTTTCAGGATTTTCATCAGTTATTTTATTTCCTGTTTCGGCAATATAAGAAGTTAATATATCAACTGCATCAGAACATATTTGATGGCTTAAGGCATGATATTCCGGAGCTAATTATCGTTATTTTCCTTTATGCTGCACGGTTAACCACGATCTTTGAACCTGGCGAGCATTATCCTGGACTGGAGGCGCAAAGACTCTTGTGAGTAATCCATCAACATTGTAAATAAACCAGTACAGAACCCGCGACCTCCAGAACGTGACGTCAAGCACGTCATTGTGGCCATCAACGTTCTACGATACTCTTGCATGTTGGCAATTCTTGTGGATTTATAAACCGACACCATTCAAAAATAACACTCACATAACAATAACGCATTTATAATACATTAGCCAACAAGTGGTTAATAGAGCACTTCTGAAAGCCTTGCTTATGGTATAATTTCATAACCATTTGGAAACAATACGCCATTTGGAAATTTCAGAATGCTACACTCTAAGCCCGAATCAGTGAAGTCAATCAGTGAAATAACATTCACTGAATGTCAGTTGGCAAGCTACTGCCGACTGGCAATTCAAGCAAATGTACTGGGAACAAGTTGCTTATGGTAGTGGAATTATCGACATTCACCTGGAATCACAAATAAATCAGTNAAGCAAATGTACTGGGAACAAGTTGCTTATGGTAGTGGAATTATCGACATTCACCTGGAATCACAAATAAATCAGTGAAATTCAGCCCTCATATTAATTAGTTAATTGACAATGATTATCAGTCACTCAATTCTCACTTGTTTTCACTGATTTGGCTCAATTCCCATTGTTTCAGATTTAGAGTGTACGAACTTCCTCACTTAACGTGTGTGTCGATATAGTGAATATACTTGTATGTAATTTAGGAACGCAAAATGATCATTCACACTGCTAAGCACGCAAAGACAATTAAAAATAAACATAAACTCAACGTCCACAAAACCAAATTTAAAACTTTTAAAACGATGATGACGTGTGATTATTTTTCCTGGATCCTTGCCAACTTTGTTGGGAGCATTCGAGTTAGTATGTCTGTCAAAATATACTATACATAAACGCAAATATATACACATGCCAACATATACACACATACGTAACTTAGGACAGGAATTTTTTCAGAGGTTGGTTTCAAAAGTCCTCAATTGATCGGAAAATAACTTAAAATATAAATACGCATGTACATGTACATATACATAATCTTATACATATAAATACGCTTATACATATAAATATGCTTATGTGTATAAATATGATTAGACACATTAATTCAAATATAAGTAGGGNGTGTATAAATATGATTAGACACATTAATTCAAATATAAGTAGGGTCATACGCAGAAATACCTACATTAATTAACACACTTGTAAACATACGCAAATACATACACAAATACATGTATAAACACAACGTGGGATAGAGTGTAAATAGTGAGGAGGTCATCCACAACGCACNAAGCAAATGTACTGGGAACAAGTTGCTTATGGTAGTGGAATT
Organism: Clitarchus hookeri; assembly: GCA_002778355.1. NCBI lineage: Eukaryota > Metazoa > Arthropoda > Insecta > Phasmatodea > Phasmatidae > Clitarchus > Clitarchus hookeri. The sequence continues at coordinate 49,838 of NQII01003582.1, forward strand.
ATCGACATTCACCTGGAATCACAAATAAATCAGAGAAATTCAGCCCTCATATTAATTAGTTAATTGACAATGATTATCAGTCGCTCAATTCTCACTTGTTTTCACTGATTTGGCTCAATTCCCATTGTTTCAGATTTAGAGTGTACGAACTTCCTCACTTAACGTGTGTGTCGATATAGTGAATATACTTGTATGTAATTTAGGAACGCAAAATGATCATTCACACTGCTAAGCACGCAAAGACAATTAAAAATAAACATAAACTCAACGTCCACAAAACCAAATTTAAAACTTTTAAAACGATGATGACGTGTGATTATTTTTCCTGGATCCTTGCCAACTTTGTTGGGAGCATTCGAGTTAGTATGTCTGTCAAAATATACTATACATAAACGCAAATATATACACATGCCAACATATACACACATACGTAACTTAGGACAGGAATTTTTTCAGAGGTTGGTTTCAAAAGTCCTCAATTGATCGGAAAATAACTTAAAATATAAATACGCATGTACATGTACATATACATAATCTTATACATATAAATACGCTTATACATATAAATATGCTTATGTGTATAAATATGATTAGACACATTAATNACGTACAAATAAGCTTATACATATAAATATGCTTATGTGTATAAATATGATTAGACACATTAATTCAAATATAAGTAGGGTCATACGCAGAAATACCTACATTAATTAACACACTTGTAAACATACGTAAATACATACACAAATACATGTATAAACACAACGTGGGATAGAGTGTAAATAGTGAGGAGGTCATCCACAACGCACNAAATACATACACAAATACATGTATAAACACAACGTGGGATAGAGTGTAAATAGTGAGGAGGTCATCCACAACGCACAGGACAAAGCTACGACGGTGACAACTTTCACAAGCATCGTCGTCAAAGGTTAGCGCGGAAACACGCCGCCTCTCGTTCCCCAAGTCGTTACCGAAACAAATGTGTCCGAGAGCGCCCACCTCATGGCGCTGGTCCGCGGACAGATGGCNTCGTTCCCCAAGTCGTTACCGAAACAAATGTGTCCGAGAGCGCCCACCTCATGGCGCTGGTCCGCGGACAGATGGCCGCGAGGTCAACCACCTTTCACATCTGCCTACACCGCATGCCTTCTCAGAGCGCGGATAATGCCCCACACACAATAACACTCCACGTACCACACGCCCGTGCATGCCGTGCAAATTGCAGCATTGAACAAAAAATAATCTNCCACACACAATAACACTCCACGTACCACACGCCCGTGCATGCCGTGCAAATTGCAGCATTGAACAAAAAATAATCTGGCTTACTGTAACTAACCTACTCACGTTCGCACGTAATAACAAAAAACCACACCCACCACAAGCGCATGCATGCCGTTTGTAAAGGGAACATTTCCCCCTCCTTTTTGAATTCTTGGTTTTATAACGTGTTTGTATTTTTATAAAAGAAAATTCTAAGCTACGAGCTCGTATTTGTCACAATATTTATTACACTAAATTTTGGGATGATTAATATTGTGACGTAATAATGAGTTCATATTTCAGTCGTTGTGTGGACTTGACTAATGCTTACACANTAATAATGAGTTCATATTTCAGTCGTTGTGTGGACTTGACTAATGCTTACACACCCTATTAGTGACTTCTGGTAACATTTAGTTTTATTTAGTGACTTAGTATCTTACTAGTTTTGTGTTGGCACCCTTACGTACCAAGTAATATCTTGGTTCTCTTTTTAACTTCAAGGCAGTGTAATGGGTCGCCATANTTCTCTTTTTAACTTCAAGGCAGTGTAATGGGTCGCCATAGTGAGCATGTTTCGCCCGTGTACGTGATAAACTGTGTGGCACAAATTGAGGTGCTTTTCGAACATTTTACAGTTCCCTTTTATAGACACTTCATTTATCTATTGTGAGTATTTCGAAGTGACGCAACAGTCGTTATTTCTGTACTGCTGCGTTAAGTCAATAGCTAGTTGAATATAAGAGTTCTTTCGGAAAATTATTTTTTGAAAAGTTAGCAAGTTGGAAAAACTAGAATCCAATATGGCAGGGTAAGTTTTCCCTTGATACCAACAAGCCACCGAAAAACATATTGCCAATTTTTGTTTGTATTATTAACCTACCAATTTAAATACAATATATCGCAAATTCAAACTTTAAAAAAAAAATTTGCTTCAGAATTTTTTACGCGAATTAAAAAAAAAGTAAATGTCGGTAAGATACTACATACGCATACTCATAATATAACTTTGCTCTTAACGTGGTAAACAAAATCTGTGGTGAATAATTTACAAACTCAAGAAAGAAGTTTGAGACCAACAGTATATTTAACTTGTAAATAAATCAACCACTCACACTAGTTTGGAAACGACGCAAAAATTTCCGAATATGGTAGACAAAAAGAGATGTCACCATCCATAGATAAGAATTTACATTCGACACGCAGATTCCCACACACTTTGCCTGGATTGGACCAAGTGACATTGCAATTAGTAAAGAAAAGAAAATGAAAACAACGCAACAGACAATAANCACTTTGCCTGGATTGGACCAAGTGACATTGCAATTAGTAAAGAAAAGAAAATGAAAACAACGCAACAGACAATAAAATCAAGGCTGAAGTTAAGCTTGCGCACACTTCACGGAACTCAGTTTATTACGCTATTATGTATATGTATACAGCTTCGGTCAATGGGTTCAAATGAGTTTTATCCGCATTCCTTGCTTTAAGGGCCGATATGTCGGGCAGACGGAAGCTTGGATGACGTTTCTCCATTATGCCTAGCAAATAATCTTGTTTTTGCAACCAAGCGCTAAGCCGGTTGGAAAATTATTGGTTAATAACTCTGGACGTGGCATAAATATTTTTAACAGTTAATATATTCACATGGGGCGTTGTATTGCTGATACCAGATGTCATATCAATACGCAATGAACCTGCAAGTAGGAACACCTTAGCTTGAGCATGGCATTAGCACATTTTAACTTAACGTAACCGTAAATTTAAGGCAGTTCTAAAGCTGTTTTTTTAAATTAATTCTGAGGATATTTCATGGTTTCGTGACGTGATATAAAAAAATGGGTTTGTGTACTTATGTACGCGCGTTAGAAGTTATACTTATTTGGCGTGACTAAAATAAAATTTTATTACGTAAAACAGTAAAATGACCGAAGAAAGACATTAAATACAATTAATAAAGGTTTGATTAAAAGACATAATTAAATACTTACAAAAATTAACCTCAAATACTTGAAAACACTTTCAAAATTTTATTATACAATTTTTGTCACTAAGAAATTTTTCCCGGCACAATGTAAGTAAAATAAATTAATGAGATGTATATATTCAAAATGAATTACTAATATAAATGAAATGTTTTTCAATTTGCTTATTACATGAACTGATTTTCTGTAGGTTTTACATATAACCACGTGCTATGTTGTGTACCTTGCGTGTGTATATAGCAAGACGATAAGCGCATGCGCGTTGGCTCATACCACTACCACGTTCACTGTCGAATTTCGTTACACTGTGCGCGCGCAACTTCCGTTGCACACTAAACATTTACCCTCAACGCGCCAAAAGAAGTACAATTTCAGAAAAGTTTGATTTTAGCTAAAATTTTCCTTTAAGTTATAGAAGTGACATGCTGCAATTCCATTGAAATGCGAAACTCTGTTCTCCTAAACCAAGGGTTTATCTTCTGGTCATTTTAATTTTAATTTCATCTCATAAGTTAAAATTTAAATACGGGCGAACACCATTAAGACATTTTCAAGAAAACATTTTCATGACATTCTGACGACATGGGCAAATGTTTTGAGATGTAGCCCAACGTGTTAATTTTGTTCGATTTTGATATTTGGTATGAAATAAAGATGTAAATATAAAATCTCTATAGTTGCTTTTATTAGCCAGTTTTTGAAAAGTACAGCATGTTTCCGCCACTTTTTTCATTCTACTTTTTTTCTATTAGAAAGAAATTATGTTATACGTTAAAATCTACAAAATAATGTCCGACACCTGTATGCTCCTGGAGAAAGGCTCTCTGATAAGAATTTAACATCTTCAATATATTTGCCGCAAGTTGCAAATAAACCAATTTAAACTTTCATATATTTAAACATTGCACTTTAAATACGACGAAGACTGGTACTGTGAGCTTTCCTTTTTTTTCCTTTCCCAACATTATTGCGAATGTCCCAGGCAGTGTTTATATAAACATGCGTTCCTTTCCAAGAGGTATGATTTTTTTTTTCAGAGGTTGGTTTCAACAGTGCTTAGCTAACTGTANCCCAACATTATTGCGAATGTCCCAGGCAGTGTTTATATAAACATGCGTTCCTTTCCAAGAGGTATGATTTTTTTTTCAGAGGTTGGTTTCAACAGTGCTTAGCTAACTGTAAATCAATAAAAATGTATGATGCGCAACCAAATTTCGCCCGCGGCGTCTATTGTAACGTATTACTTAAATAAAATTAACANCAATAAAAATGTATGATGCGCAACCAAATTTCGCCCGCGGCGTCTATTGTAACGTATTACTTAAATAAAATTAACAGGAAGAAATTTTAAACAAATGCCGCACGAGGGGTTAAAAAATAAGTTATTACGAATCAAGTAAAAACTACAANAACAGGAAGAAATTTTAAACAAATGCCGCACGAGGGGTTAAAAAATAAGTTATTACGAATCAAGTAAAAACTACAATGCGAGAGGTTACCGGGGGAGCTCTTTAATCCCCAGCACAAGGATAATTCACGGCGAGCAGTAGTCACGGCTCATTAGCGTCACAGGAGACAAAAGACCCCGGCCGGCGGTGTTGGTAGTGGTTGGTAGACGGGAGGGAAATGTGTGAGAACAGGGTAGCGTTGGCAGCTCTGGAGAGAACGGGTTGGGTTGGGTATCGGTTCGCGCGTGGTGCCGGCTGGGAGGAGAGAGAGAGAGAGAGTGANTGGCTAAGAATATAAAATAAGACAATACTGACATGTGGGTTAAAAGAAGTATCCTAAAAAAGTACAATTATTTTTGTCGTTTTGAAATTACGTTTTCAGAAGTTTATTTCATTTTACTGATGTTATTTTCATAGCCAACATCGTTTCTTTTGTACACTCTACATCGGCAATGGGGGCGAATTAAAGAGACAAAAATGTACTTCAATTTTTAATTGCAGATATTGTGTAGTAGCTGGTCAAATTGCTGACTGTAACATCTTAATGTGGGTGTACTGATAAATAACAAAAACTTCCACCGGAAGTAACTAGTGCTTAAACGTTGCCTTCAGACCACGAAATATTCGGTCAAAGTCCCAGAAAAACCACGTACAAATTTTTTTTTTTGCAGGTATATACTTATATTTAGCTTAGTAGATGAGATTGCCCATCCTCCCGTTTTTCCCTCGCCAAAATCATTTTACCGGTAGGTAGGGGAGAAATTACTNTAGTAGATGAGATTGCCCATCCTCCCGTTTTTCCCTCGCCAAAATCATTTTACCGGTAGGTAGGGGAGAAATTACTGCTGACTGCTCGGAAACAAAATTTAACAAACGGATGACTGAGACATCGCATTTGAGACCCCGCCTTAAGGCCCACCTTGCACGCTATCCACTATCCAGTTTTAACTGGACTGTAGTCGAACAGGTTTTAACGCTGTGAATATTATGGAAACTGTTAATTATGTAGGGTGTGTGTCATAACTGAAGGAGCTAATACGGCACGAAAATCTGTTAAGAAATTATTAAGTTTCAAGCTCGATGACGTAAGTCGAAAGCGCCGCCCCAGACAACTTCCACCTCTAGATAATTATGATTTATAAAAGATAATTGCGATTTACATTAACATATTTCTCCATTCTTGATTTGCTGTTAAAAGTGACAGAAATTTCTGAAAGCCTCTCACATAACTATGATTGATTTATTGCCAAATACCTACGGTAAGATCTTACATTATTTCGTATTGGAATCAGTGATGTTTAACAAATGACCCCTGCGATCTTCTCGATAACACATTTGTGTCGCAATATAAATTTTTTTTGTAACTTCGTCTGCTATTCTTCAAAGTATGTTGAAAAAAAATGTCAGAGATTTGTTATTTTTTATCAGCTTGGTTTCTAAGTTTTTGAAATTTAAGCTTCAAATAAATAAGCAGTTTATCGAATCCACAACTTCGTGAGCTTTCGTTTCCAGCTTATTGACCTTCAGCAAAAGAACTAAAGAAGGTAAAATATACAGTGGCTGAAGTCTAACATGTTCTCGGCGCATATTTCCGAGCCCAATAACGAAATTGTTTCACTTCTNAAAATATACAGTGGCTGAAGTCTAACATGTTCTCGGCGCATATTTCCGAGCCCAATAACGAAATTGTTTCACTTCTTATGAACAAGTAAACAAGCAAAATAAGTAATTAGTAAACACATGCGCCAGATATTAGGTATGCAATGGCTCAGTGTGCAGAAATGAGATCAGCAATCACCAGTTTTTTATTAAATTTCAAATCCCTTATTACACAGTTTTTCTTGAATAACGGCCCTCATGCCCTCTTCTTCCAAGTGNTTTTTTATTAAATTTCAAATCCCTTATTACACAGTTTTTCTTGAATAACGGCCCTCATGCCCTCTTCTTCCAAGTGAAGATGCTTCATGTTACGAAACGTGTCAAATAACACAAAGTAGGAATAAAACAGTTAACTTTTTGGAAAAAGAAAACATCTNGAATAAAACAGTTAACTTTTTGGAAAAAGAAAACATCTCATTTGCTGAATCTCACGTGTCCGGTCATGCAATAACATAACTAAATTTTATTCTGGAGATCATGTTTCCATCTTGGGAGATCATTCATCCATATTACACTTCCAAATATCTCTCCCTTTAGATGATAAACCTAATTAGGCTCGACAAAGGAGGCAAAAATTTTAGATGATCTTGGTTTTTCGGTTTGCTACCCTAAAGATGGCAAATGGAACGACTCCTGAAACGTCTGAACTTCGAAGTGGCCGAAACTCAAAACATAAGAATGTTTAAAAATGCCCGCGAAATCCTGCAAACTCTTAAAATGAAAACAATTATTCAGCTATTTGCTGAGATGCACACCACATAAAAATATCTAGAGGCCTTCCACGAAATAAATGCATGTGATGCAGAAGTAATTTTACAGTATCGTTTTACAAAACAGACATTTCTGGAGTCTAGAAAATTAAATGTTATTATATTACACAGCATTGAAGTTTTTACCAAATTTNTACAAAACAGACATTTCTGGAGTCTAGAAAATTAAATGTTATTATATTACACAGCATTGAAGTTTTTACCAAATTCTTTACGCTGTCATTATTCATTTACAACTCAATCACTATACAATTGTTGAGTATTTGTTATGCCCCTAATATTATGTACCAAAACGTTTAGGTAGCAACTTTCCAGTTCGGGGATTTGAAATCAGCGGGAAGCCTTTCTTTGTTTGCAGTATTCTCAAGATTCGTGATAATGGGCTGAAAACCATGCCAAGGCCTGGGGAAGAAGTGGTTATGCGTCTTCGCATTGCATGACAACGTATGGTTACGTATGGTTGAAGGCATCTTTAGATGTCGCGTAAAACAACGTAGTTCCCGTCGACGGCGCCAACCAAACAAACAGAATATTGCTTTTTTTTTTTTTTTTTTTACATAAATGTGCATATTATGGAGCAAATACGTCTTTAAAATCAGACCGACATTGGAGCACCAGGACAAAAGTGTCAATGCAAGTTTGCAGGGTAATCCATTCCGACATCATAACTTCGTGACTGGTAACACGATTGAAACGAATGTAGTCTTGTTGGATCTGGTATACGGATACGATGCGAGCATGACTTTGAGCAGTTGGGGGCCAGCGGCGACGACTGGCGGCAATTTCGGGCGTGGGTGGAAATTTCCGGGCGATTACATCTCGGGACTCCGATGTGCCAGCGCGTTGATTTTGGTGCAAAGACGAAATATCTCGTCGAGTCCTGTCGATTTAAGCCGGTAAAAAAAAAAAAATAATAATAATAATATCCAACCTTTACTTCATTCCCATGTCCCAAATAACATATACGTCGCGCTATGGTAGACGTAGTGACGTAAAACCCACAGCCGCGTTACCGGCACAGCCACACCTTCATATTTTTTTTGGTTGGAAAATGTTAGCCTGCAATCTGCCGGTAGCTGGCAGCAACAGCCCCGTAACGAAACTAATTTCGTGGGAAAGTGTTTACAATTCATCGTCTCTACATCCCCCCCCCCC
>NQII01003582.1:58404-68537 GCA_002778355.1 Clitarchus hookeri
GATATTAAAAATGCATAACTAGGGGCTGATCATCCGAGCCGATTGTCTCCTTCATCGCCGTTTACAACCAAGCCGCAAGTATTATATTCAGACGGCGCACACTGCAGGAGAAAAAAACCTCAATATTGTACATGCGGAGGTTTCAGTGTGCAACAAGATCAAGTGCACTGAAGTTAATTTACCAAGAAACATGAGCTTCAAATTAATTATGCATAACGTATCCCAGGGAAGAGTGTATAATTTCGTCTACAAAGTTAGTTATATTAGGAGTATAAATGTAAGTACTGGTCGTATTAAAATCTCTGTCTGCAATATTTTCATAGCATTTTTTATCAGCTATTTAAAAATTGCTGTAAATCCTCCAGGTAGATACTAACTATAAAATCATGGTGTCGTTTGATTTCTTCCCGATCTAAGTTTTTAAGAGATTTTCATCCTAGTTTTAATTATTTACATTACTCTGCAATACAGATAAAACATCTTAATTGTTTCCTTATGATTATGTTTCAACATAACAGGCTATTTGAACTGACAAATATGTTCATATTTTTCCCGGAACAATAAAAAAGGGCAAAAAATTCAGAATGGAAAAAAATAGGTAAAAATGAATATGATATAAAAGTCGGTACTGTGAGAAATTGCCAACAAATAGCGAGAAATTAAAACACTGAGTTTTCAAATGAAATTATAAAACCAACGTGTAAACCTGACGGCTCTTTATTACAAAACGCAGTATCAGATAGTTTTTACATTAAATTTGTTTCCAAACACGCTGTAATGTTCTAAACCCAGGTGGGTAAAATGGGACGAAGAAGCAAGAATAATCGATATACATATACCTGAACAATCCAATTTCCCGGCTGATCCTGCATTCTCGCTAATTAACACGCTCAGGATTAAGTCTTACTTGATTGCTCATCATCCAGGCTATAACTATTCTATTTCACCTCGTACCGTGCTTACTGTAAGAATGTTTAGCTGCAGAACTATATGACTTGAAGCTGTTAAAATAAAGAACTGTAGTTTTTATTCAAGCGTGTATTAGAAACTCAAGTGAAAAACAACCATGGAGTTCATTTATTAAATTATTTCATGCTTAATGTTGTTACATAGGTGTCTGACGGGCGTATCCGAGTTCGTGAGGGATGGAGGTGTTGACAAAAATGAAAGAACTAAATTCAATAATTATATTTATTCTCAGTGCTACAAACAGTCAAACATCTGTTATTTGCCAGTCTGAGCGTCCTATTTACTCTTATTATTCTTATTGAGCGCAATATTTAATTATTATCTCCATTTAAATTATAGTCTTTATCACAGTGTTTATTCTTGCTAATGTCCCTTAAACTGCTCCAATTATATCCACACGTTTAGTTCAAACTGTCTATTTCCATCGTCCCGAATGTCTTTTCACTCACGCATCCAGTCCACAGTCCCGCAGATCAGTCCCACTCTGCACTGCACGTAAGCTCGCCGACACACTCTGGCAGATCACTGCAGTCGTCCCTCGCCGCTCCGGAATCGCCCAGCAGTCACTTAAGGTCGCACGAGACGCCAAACTCTAGGCTCTTGATCACTTCCCCTCAGAGACCCGCACATGGTATTTATACTTGAGGTAGGTGCCGTCTAGAACGTTCTCGGCAATTCAAGTTGTTCTGGGAAAGGTAATGGCGAAGACGACATTCCTGCGTGATAAATGGAGAAATATGAGCTTCTCAGGGTCAGCGAGGCACGAGCTGCGATAAGTTTACTGGCGTGTGCGGCGGCGTCCTTTATGATACGCCGCTCGCTTCTTCTAACGTTAAAAACTTGACCTCCACTTATCCGCGCCTTCCGACACGAAGGAAACACCGGGTATCGACATGCAACAATATGTTGGCCAGCAGCACAAAAACACCAAACTGAACTAAGTTCGACTAGCATGTGTCAGGGATGGTAACGAAAAATTATTTGTTAGGAGAGTTTACGACTTCTTGCGAAACTGTGTACTGTAAAACTCTCCCACCTTGAGCGATGGAATATGTACGAATATTTTGCAACAGCCCATCAACAGAAAACGTTTCAGCAAAGAAACTATTGAAAAAAATAATCTTACAATTTATATGTGAAATCTGTATAAGTATTGAAAATACCCCTTTATTCGGTTGTATCTAACATTGTTTTTACAAGCTCCGGTTAGATATACCTAATTTATTCACCATAAGCATAGTTGATAACTTAATAAAAAGTTTTCTGACTTAATTCTTCAACGCCAGTGCTCATATGTTAGAAGTACAGACTATACGTGCATAGGTGCTTTATACCTTACTGGAGGAGCATTATATGATGTGAAGGAGAAAAAGGGAAGAGAGACAGCCCGACAGATATTGTCGTGTTGGTGGTCTTGGATATGTCATCTTCTGATGTGAGCCATAGCTGTTTAGAGTCCACCACCAGGAGCAGGTAGACTTTATTTTTACGTGCGAAGAATATCAATAATCGTCTTCATGTTTTCATGCCCATTGAAGACAGTTGGCTTAATGTTGCATACGAAAGTTATTTTTGGCCGGAACTGTAAACTCAGTGCCTAATGACCTTCTCTGCGTTAACTGATTCGTAAACCGTGTTAGTGCTCTGCTTTATGGCCGGTTAATATCACTGATCACCGAACACAAAAACTACAGCTTGTTGGTTGTGATAACGAGACGAGTGAGTGAGTGAAGAGATTTGGGCGGCTCTTAACATCGAGGTCTTGAAAGCCGATGAGGCCGAAGCTAGGTGAGAACGGAGCAGCACCGGAATGAAAACGAGGGGGAAACGGGAGATCCAGCGGCATCGTCCGGAACGATTCCCACTTGCGAAAATCCGGAGAGACCCGGCCGGGGATTGAAAGCGGTTCGCATTGGTGAGAGGCGAGCATGCTAACCGCTCAGCCACCGCGGTCCCGACGAAGCAATTTCTTTGCCAGGACAAGTACAGCAAGGATCAAATAAATTCTTATTTGTAGCACATGAAACTATAAATCAATATGGGAATGAAAGAGTTAGAAATTATTCCTTATTAAGGCAGCCGGGAACGAACCCAGGACATACCTAATGGACTCCAGACACGCTAACGTATTATCAAACATGCTCTGTGTGGTACGTTATCAAACTTGTCTACCTGCCAACCCACCACGATACACCGGGACATATACAGGAAGTGAAAGTTGCCCGAACTATCGTAACCACAGCCTACAATGCTGTTGTAGACGCCTTAGTGCGTTCTGTTTCTTACGACCGGTTTTGATCCGTATGTTATCCGCCGACTCTTTCTGAATGAAAAAAATCTACGTGAGCGTAGAATATTCAAGCGACTCTAGTGCGTGGGAAACACGCTTCCAAAGAAAAACATGCTACAGTGTGGGATTGTTTACGATGTTCCGCATATGGACATAGGCACGCCGGTATACCAACAAGTTCCGAAATAGCGCTGGCTAGAGCGATGCAAGTAAAGCGTATTAGAAAGATTTATTTGAGGTTTTTTTCATGTTGTCGTCCTTTACGTATCAGTCTGAAAAAGGAGAATATATGCGTCCTGGTTAATGTAAACATAACCACAATACATATTCATTTTCCATCTCTTGTATTTCATTTCGAAGTTCGTCGAGCAAATTTATTTTTAACAATGTTAAGAATTAAGTATTAGATGACGTCTATCATATTTCGCCTTACGATTCCGAAACCGACTATAAGGCAAATGCATTATGAAGTTACCACACCGCTGGATGTTCGTGCATCCAAAGAGGTGGATAATTGTACTTGCTCTGAGCAGAAGTATCGTAAAATCTGTAACTTGAAATTTCCTTGATCCGTTAAACCTGTACCGTTATGGCATATAAAATTCAAATAATTTGATGACAGATAGAATGTTATTTCACACGCAAATATTTTTTTACAATCAAAGAATTTACAGTTTTGATTCACACTGTCCACAAGTCACGAATTTGCCGGCACCTGTAAACGACCTATAAAAATATCGAGGCATGTATGCTGCTCGTGTACCCATGTATATTCTTGTGAGTATGTATCTTCTTGTGAGTATATACTTTCTTGTGAGTATATATCTTCGTTTCAGTATTTTGTTACGCGCTCGCTTATCGTGACCTCTGCTGCGCGAGCGAACAGAAAAGAACAATAACGGGCGGCCAGTCAATGAAATATTTTGAATGGCAGGCGATCGATAAACCAAGAAGCGCGTATCTATTACACAAAGTATCCCGCCGCGCACTCCTGACCATGGTTGTATTGAATTTCTGCGTTTCTCGGTAGAATGCTTTGGATTGCCGACCGTGTTTGTCTCAGTGTTACTCAGGGTGCGTAGAACCTTCCAGGTGGTCAGGGCGACTGGTATAAAAGTGCGACGGGGCTGCAAGCCGTGGAGTTGTTGAGTGGATGAGTGGCACGAGTTTTAGCGATAGACGACGAGCGAGAGTAACGAGCGGCGAGACAAGTGATAAGCGGGAGGAAAATCTGCGACTGCGAGCATCGGCGCAGCGAATAGTGCGACTGGCAGGCTAGACTATTGGACTGGATGCATTAGTGAAAGACATTTCAAATGCTTGCATTAGACATACTGAAAGTGTGTTATTGAAGAGTATGAGTTAATTGTTTATAACCAAACAGAGACATTAAGATAATCGTTAATTAGAGTTAAAATGGACATTAAATATTGAGCTCACTTAGAAATAAAAAGAGTAATAGTGGAAATAGATAACTGCCGTACACTTTAAATTCGAATCAGTGGAAAACCACTGATTCGCAGTGAAATACAACTACTCGAATTAGTGAAAATGACTTCACTTACAATCAGTGAAAAACCACCGATTGTTTCAGTGAAAAAATTTTTACCTATTTAATTAGTGACGTGAAACAATTTCCCTGATTGAATAAGTGACGGCCAACTGCAGTGGCGAATTAAACATTGTTTTTATTAGATTTAGCCAAATAATTACGAGAAAAAACACATTTACGATAGTTTACTATTTATATTGAGCAATTTACCGTAAGTTAAAAATGTAAAAATTCTCCGCAGTTTGCCGGAATTCAACTTACAAACTCTTTCTAATTCACTTGTATACCGATTCCTTTCCATCTGAGCTACCAAGTCAAGTTGATAAAGAATGGGAATATATATGTCTTATATTTTCTCATTGAAAGAGTGTGGTTTGAAATTGTATGCCCGTATTTTTCGTTTTTTGTTTGATTGGTACCGTTAGGATTGTTAAAACTAATTGTACATACTAGTGCACTCTCTTCACCACATTATGTGCGGTTTAAACCTTCAAACAGAGCGCTGTGATGATTACATTACATCAACGAAATGAAAGACGGAAAAACGGAATGAAAGACTGAATGTTCATGTTACCTCATAAAATGGTGTTTTTAAATACGAAACATTATTTATAAAGTATTTTATATTGGGTTTATTACTTCATGCGTTGTTATTTAACTTGATACACGTTATTTAAAGGTCATTTTTACACGCTGTTTAACTGATCCTGATCCATCAGTCAAAAAACAAATCACGGAAATACAGTGCAAAAAATGACTGATGAATCAGCGGAAAATATTACTGTATCAATATGTGAAGGAAAACTGGCATTTTTTACGGATTCATTATACACTGAAGTGACCGTTGAATCAGTCAGATACTGTTAACATATTGTGACAGTGAAATTCTCACTTATTCAGATTTAGAGTGCAAATAACAGTCGTGTGAATAAATCAAAAACATAATTTAGTTATTTTATTTTTATTAAGACCTCCATCCCTCACGAACTCGAATACGCCCCTCTGGCGCCTTGCAACAATATTATTTTGACGGAAAATTCACTTAACTCTTCCAGACCCACCCAATTTATGATTTCAGGTATTGCAAACAATGCGTGCAGAACCTAAGTCCGAACACGACACTTATTTCGTATTTTGGCTTATTTTGTGTTTGACGTGTCATTTTGCAAAAACCATTCACTCGAAAATCATTTTATCTGAGGATAAGGTAGTCACAGACAATGCCTACAAGTTGAACAATACATGGCGCAAATAGAAAATAACACATTTTTCCATGGCCAACGCCCGTAACGATAAGCTGTACGCTTCGCTTTCGGATACAATAATATTAAACATTTATAACCAATATTAATAGCTCGGTTTACAAATCTGTTACCACGTAGAATATCATTGGTCACTGAGACTGCCAGTGTACAGCACTGGCACAAAATAACCATACTGAGTGTTATATACATAAATTGAAAACACTGAGTCTGAATGGTTTAAAACGCGCAGGGACCTTCGTTACCGTGCGTCTGAATGAGGAGCCCTAGCCGACTGCCACAAATTTAAGACTCAGTCCTAACACGTTACGTTGAAATACTGCTTTCTTGCTTAATTCAGCTGTTTGGAGACACTGAATTAAAAACTACAACTTCACTTCTGGCAATATACATTTCGCCGTAGAATAAACATGAATTCTATACTTCTGTCAAGTAACTGTAATGTAGACCAATCAGTGCAACGTCATTTTTTTAACGATTAATATATGCTTGCCGTTTCACATTACCAGATAACGTATGGGTAAAATTTAGCGATTACGTTTACTTGAAGGCATTTGTAAATTTTAAAGGGCTATAATAAGAAATATTTAGTTAATTCATGGTAAATTCAATATGGCTGATGAGAGAGAGCCTTAGAAGGCGGAGCGTGCGAGAGATGTGGTTTGGTAAGGTCGCTCACCCCGCCAGGACGATGGTCCAGGACGTTAAAGGACTATTTGTATTCACGGAGCGGCATAGGGGAGGCGTGATGAGAGAGCTAGAACAAGACGGCGAGGAGGGCTGCTCATTACCGAGATAACACGCGTCGTTCACTCCTGGGGCATCGTCACGACCTCTGCATTCCTCCCGCCCGGCTGACCAGACGCACTTCGTTTCCGAAGACGTCTGTCCGCCAGACGCCCCTAGGAGAACCTCCAGCCAGAGGATGTACTGCTCAACCAAGCCAAGCGTGCATCCGGGAAATACGTGAACTACACAAGGCGGCGTTCGAAAACGTTACTCTGCGAGTAAACTTTTCTCTTCGGCTGTCCACAAAACATTTTAAGTTACTGTTTTACTTTCTCTTGGCAGTGCCCCAAAACTTCAAGAGTAATGTGAGAATCTTGCTGGAGTAAAACTTTTACACGCACGATTTCAGCCAGTAAAAAAAAAAAGGATAAACTGAAAATGGTGGGACGTTTAGAAGAATTAAACAAACTGAAAGGAAATGTCGACATTCTGGTTACAGACTCATACGGAAAACTTACAAATGGAGAGTGATAATGTTCGTATTTTTATTGAAAAGTTGACTTGTTTAAAGGTTGCATTTTTAGACGTAATGCTAATAATTAACTAATGGTATGTAAAGCTGTTCACTAATGTTTTGGAAAAGGTTGAATTTGGAGAGTGTGAAACATTTCTTTTGGAATTTACGTTGGTTGATTAATAAGTATATATCTGTATACACAGTATGCTGTATAGCCTATATCATGCTCGTTGCAAAGCCACATTTACTCTTACTTTACTCAGCTATTGCTCTCTGTTAATTTACACTCGGAGTAACGTTTTGGATAGCCACCCAAGGGCCACGTTCATTGTTCTACTGTCAGCAGCTGAGAGTGGTGATGAGAGTTCCTTTATGCACTGATGATTCTGAAGTCACTGACGAGATTTGTTTTAGCGCCTGGGTTGTATGCTGAAACCATTCATGTGCGGAAGGTAAGGTAAGGCAATCCCAGCAGTGGCAGACAAACAATCATGGTGGCGGTAAACGATTATTCTAACCAAGAGACTGCCCTGCTGTTATCTGCAGAGGATGCTAACTGAGTAGGGATGGGTTAGTATTCAATTATTTCCCCCTCAATGTAATGCCAATATTTTAACATTTACAAATCAATCTCCCTATGGAGGAGAACCACATCCGTCAGTGACGACACGATAACGAACTCGTCGGGTATAGCGGACGCCTGCTGGAACTGCCGACGAGTGTTCCGCCACTGAGATCACTGATTGGCTGTTGGCGTCCCACAATGGTTTCCTGCTAGCCAGTAACCTTGGCGCTGTCAGTAGAAAAAAGGAACGCAGTCAATGTCGCGTAGTTCTCTATCTTCCTCACCCCCACCCTTCCACACACGTATTTCAATGTGATTATCTTTATGATAAAGAGGGCCATAACGATGGTGACTCGTAGGCGTCTTAATATGGCATTCTGGAAACCATACCTTTATTGATATCTTTGTGCAAAGATGTACGTTTGGCAACGCAGCTGGCTGTGTTCTGAAATCAATTATATGCCTGTTGTATTATATTTTTACCGTTATTACAGAGTGTATTGTGTCACACATTTTGTTACTATATTGCATTTTCAACAATAAACTAAATTTATTTCTTAAAACGTTTTTGTATAATACTTTTAAAATAAGTTTACGTATTTTTTTTAATACAAGATTTTAGATGGTACTAGTTTATTTCGAACATCACGAGATAGCATCCATTATTTCGTAGTTACATTAAAGCGAGAGTATCACTAGCGAATTATGAAATCAACTCCTTAAATGTATTGCAGACACAGTTTATTTGTGTGGAAATATAACAGAGTATAATGTTTCTTATTTTTGGGGCATTTTAAAACTTTCTGTTCCTGTGGAACGAGGTTGCTAGAATTAATCTAAGTACGTCGGCCATTTTCTTTCCGCTTTCACTCTTACAGACACTTCGTTCGCCTGTCTTTATATGATGACAGTCACGAGGTATTGGAAAGATCATCATGGCGAAATATTTAGTTCCAGAATACCATTTCGCCTCGTAAAGATAGTTAAGTGGTAAATGTCTTTACATAAAGACAGTAAAAAGTTACAGAATAGGGCCCCAGGCGTCGCAGTAACCATAACTTGTGGCACAGTTTTGAGTAATACACGTTGCCGTGTTGATGCTTCTGTGTGGGCTGTTATCTGAAGAAGTTGCTTAAAATCATGTCGATAGGTGTACACGCACTCGCACAGACAGCTAACGGTATTGCATTTCCCGCACTCGTAGTTGTTATTCCCTTTTCAACAGCTACGTTAGTGCTCGTGTCTCACCCCTCCCCGGCTTCATACTTGGCTTAGTCGAGTAGTACGTGGTTCGCGGCTGGGTGGGGCAAGGTCGTATAGGCTATATTCACCGTTAACTGAGCACTTTTCAAATCCACATTTTTACAGGCACTCTGACTGGTGTGCGCCCAGTAAAGTTGGTAACGACGAAAGGGAAGTAGCTCCATTTCTTAACGTTGAATTTAGAAGTGTTATGTATACCTTTACGCATGCTAAAATTATTTGTTTTGCTTTAAATATTTTTAGTGCATGAAAGTGTAATAATAGCTCATTTATAAAATATTTATTTCTGTAAAAATTTCACAGCCTCACTTCACCGATGCAAGAATGAAGTGATGAGACCCATGGAAACTTTAATGTTACATATGGCGGAAGAATACACTGTGTGCATACAAGTGTATCTTACGGAGAGCTTTCAAAAATGCTCAGACTACAGTGAACAACCTATAACCACATAATAACTAATGCTGTATTCGAAACATCCTCCAGTCGGCTATTCTTGTTATTAAAACTACCACGTGATAAAGTTTCGATCCTAAATATTTGGGGATTAGGGTTCGAAATTTATAGAACTGTTGTTGCACACTAAATCCCTAAACAACTCGCGTTAAGTCCTCTGCTGTTCTTTATTTACGTTTTTAGTTCCTGCCTTCCGACTGAAACCACATCAAAGTATCTATGCTGAAACTAGCACGTTAAAAATGGGAAGTACGAAATCGCCACGTTTTTTCGAATGTAATTAATATTTTTTTTTTGAACGAGGTTCGTAAGTTTTCTATAATAAATAGCAGGTAAAGGGGATTGGATATTATTTTTCAGTGGAATGTTCATTGCAGGGAGCGACGAAGCAAAGAGAAAATTAATCTCAGAATGGAAACAAATGACTAAATTCACAAAGCAAGAGGAACACGTGAAAAACGCGTGGATGTAGCACACTGATTGATCCGCCCACGAGCCTGTATTCTCCAACTTGGTCGCATGCAGCGT
Organism: Clitarchus hookeri; assembly: GCA_002778355.1. Taxonomy (NCBI): domain Eukaryota; kingdom Metazoa; phylum Arthropoda; class Insecta; order Phasmatodea; family Phasmatidae; genus Clitarchus; species Clitarchus hookeri. The sequence continues at coordinate 68,536 of NQII01003582.1, forward strand.
TT
>NQII01003582.1:68545-159639 GCA_002778355.1 Clitarchus hookeri
ATATTTCCAAAGCCTTTATCATCAAATTGCCCGATTCGAACGCGGCTCAAGTAGAGAGGCGATAGTGCTATGTAGTATCGCATCGAGCTCTTATGTTGTACAATAAATTGTAAACATGTCAGGCTTTTATTGCCAGCATGAATACATTCGTCAAAGCACAGCAATACTACGAAAAACTAAGAGTTCAGGTATTGGCTATCCTGTAAACCGTCTGCAACTGCGCTATCACAACCATTGGTATTATGTTTAATATAATAAATATTTCGTAATACATTTTGTGTCGGTTATTGTACGATATTATTGTATATTTTATTGTAGAGGCTGTTCACGGTAAAGTGAGCACTTTTGAGGCCCTAGTTACTTTTTTCCTTCTGCCATATTTTATCATCTAACTAATTTTTTTAATGAATATTGTCATGCAATTAATAAAAGTAATGTATGTATTCAACCGCACTCGGAAGATAACATCTAATGCTAAAAAAAATTTTATTGACTAGTATTCCGAATGAGAGGGCTTTCAAAAGTGCTCACTTTACCGTGAATAGGCTGTATATATAAGTATTGTAAATTGATTTGACTTGTTCCATATCTCAAATTTGAGATCTCAGGAATGCAAATAGATGAAATGAAACGAAATCTGTGCCCTAAGAAAATGATATGCCTATTGGTATACATAACCCTCTGACGTTATAGCGATGTTCGAATCTTCCATTTCTTAAGACAAGATGTGTCCTAAGAAAATATAATAAGACTTGCACACAGGCTGCATACACGTTTACGTGCACAAATATTATAATATAAATCTTTAAAACAGACGTAAAAACTAAAATAAAAACTTGTACTTAATTTTTTAACACGCTATTAATACATTACGCAACACATACTATTAACTGAATGTAAATATAAATTACGTAAAGTCAAAAATATCCATACATCGTGCATTACTTTAAAAATTCATAATGTATTACGTATAATATTATAATTTATAAATAATATCAATCGTACGTAAATCGGTTTAAAATAAGCGCCCCATAAAGAATGAGCCATAACACAAAAACTTATGTCTATCTTATAGTATGTACTGCGCTTTGTTGTTAATTTGTGAAAGCTCAGCTTCCGACATCGTACAGTATATTGTGAACAGGTATGTTTGATTGCGTCAAAGTTACGTTATTGACGTTAGGAATGGGATACGCCCATATCCACGGATACTGCCAACTGTAGACATGCCTAATCGACGGCAAGTTCGGCTAGCTCCCACACTGGTTTACGGCGCAGAGGGAATATTGGGCAGAGTACTCTTTATAACTACGCAGGGGCCAATCTACGTGCCTCAACACTGGACTGTTTTTATGACAAAAGCATTTATAAAAATAACAACGATGAATTTGGTTACAACACTGTATATCCATGTGTAGTGCTTTGATATGTTCGTGCAGTTCTTCTAACCTACCTCCATTGCAATCAAGAATATTAAAGCTAGCCAAAATTATTTAATTCATACAAACGGGTAGGTCTGTCGAAAATTAAAATTTAATAAAATAAGTTGCTCACTACCCCGTTTGGCCTCGTGACTGAAAGCTGTGTTGGCAAGAAGCGAATCACTGTTGGGAATACGCACAAAACGAAAATTGGTACACATAAGTTTGCAGTCCATGGCAGTGGCGGTATGAATCTAATTATTTAATGGGTAATTTCACCATCTTATTTATAACTCTTCTACTTTGATATCAAATTTCTGATCACGTCACGATTTTGTAGCACTAATTCCTTTAAATGAGTTTTTGGCTTCGATTTGGTACCGGAATGGAAGAGGATCCGAGAAAGCGGTTCGTATTATGTAGATTGGACAGTCTACGCCTATAGTGACCCACGGTAACGGAATGTGTCGAGAACACAAACGTTGACCTACCCCACACCAATACAACCACGACTCTATTATTTTTTTATTAAATCTGAATGCATTAAATTTGGTAAGAGGAAGTATGAAACCATCTCAAAGCACATGTTTACATAAACGGTGTTGCAAACGTAAATTATATTCACGTCGTATATAATAGTCGTATTGGCAAGTATAGTAAAGTTCAAATGAGAAAATAATCTTCGCGCATCTATGAGGAGGGAAGGTAGGGGAGCCAGTGGAGGGAGGGAAACCACGTGACACTGCTGGCGCTGTACACACCAAACTGATAACATCGTTCGCTACTGCCACGCTGTTAAATACCCCCTGAGCGACCTACGGTTTTTCGACAGGTAATATTCACGCGCGGAGCAGCTCTCGCCACACACGCTCTCGGCCGCCGTCACTACTGAACTGAACAACATCGCCCTTTCGTGCAGCGGCAAAGGACTTTCCTGACTCTTCCGCGTTTCGGTATTCTGCGTATTGTCTTCTCATGTGTGTTTCACTCTAGTCCTGCAGTGTTGGAACACGAAGAGTGGATACTGCGCACCTAGGGTGCACACTCTACGTCATATCAAATATTACGTCTCAGAACCGCTGGTCTATCGTGTACGGACTCGGGAGTCAGTGCGGCGACTTTCCTGCAAGAAGAACCCCGGGCCACGTGAACTTCGGATGCCGACCGGCTTATCGTCCAGATCCCGATCGAAAGCAAACATCCGACGTAGTTGCGAGGAGAAAGGTGCAGGAGGGTGGATGGGAAGGAGGTTGATCTGTGACGGGGGATGTTCACGAAAGACCGTCCATGGCCTCTGTCGACGATACCGCCGTGCGAAAATATCTTCCGGGCAGGATCGCCAGTCAGGCTGTTTTAAATTTCCGACATGTAAGATTTCCGACGAGCCTAACGTCCACAAGTGAAAGTTTTTTTTTCTACACATCAAATCTATTTTTTTAGAATAATTAAAAACGTTCAAAACTCGTTGAGTTATAAAATAAGTCCGAGAAAAAAACTACGACAATAGCGGAAATTAGTTTTAAAAAACCAGAGGAACAATAGGAATTTCTTATTTTTATATTTTTTTCGTACAAGTTTCTAAATTGAACAGTTTCAATACGTTAGTCTACAGCTAAAAATAACTGTTGAAATTGTAAACATGTCACAATGATTTTTATTAAATTTATTATGTAATTCGCCAGTATTTCAATTTTTACTTTTTATATGAAGTTTAAAGCATAAACAGACCTAAGTTAAACATTTACGGCATGGTTAACCAAATATCGGATTTTAAAGAAATTGAAACGTGCCACTATTGTGGCTTCAAATAGCATTTGAGTTGAAATAAAACTTTGAGTACAAATTATTTTTTTTAAAGGCTGATCATGGTAAACTGAGCACTTTTAGAAGCCATGCTTAAGATCTACTTGTATTCACGGTGTGTATTCTTCCGCCATACGTAAAATTAACATTTCCTTGAGCCTTATCACTTTATTATTGCGTCCGCCAAGTGAAACTGAAAAATTATATGGAATGTAAATGTTTTACAAATTTAACATTCTTACGCTTTCGTGCATTAAAAACACCAATGCAAAATAAATTTTTCAGTATTCACAAATGTTTACCTTACTCTTTTAATTAAAAGTTAAAGCACGAAACTACTTTCCTTACGTCATTTCCAACTTTACTGGACGCATGCTACTACTCAGTGTGCCAGTTAAAGTGCTAAGCAGATATCGGCAGTGACCATTTTCAAAGGTTGATCTCAATAGTGCTCACTCTACTGTGAATATCCTTAATTTTGCCCAAACCATAAATTTACAGTTAAAATGCTTTATTACTAATTTCCTGATGGATTTGGCGTTGTTATGAAGTTACCACTGACGTAATGTAATGAGACAATAAAATATTTTGAAAATCACTCTGAAGAAGATTCCTGAGTATTTTTTTTTAATGGTTGACTTGGCAGCAGACCAGACATCGTTGTCATCTGTGTAGTCCAACCACCATAGTTGGTCTACCAGCTGTTGTTGCAATGCGACGTCTTTGTGCAGGATTGATAATGACTCGGTAACCCTGTTATTTTCCATTTACCACAGGCCCACAGCCATTCAAGACGTGTCTAAATAACTGTGATACATCAATCATAATATCAGAATAAAACAATAAATGATTAATGTCCATCCTGCTACTGAATGAACTCGCAACACTGAAGACACACTGAAGAGCACAACTGCCCCGCCTCCTTAAGTTGCGTGTAGTTACGTCGGCGCGTACATTACACAGCGTGCCTTCCCTGCTGAATTCTTCTCAACGGCAGTAGACACACGCCACTGAGCAGTCGGCGCGGAAGCTACTAGAGCGTTCGCCTTCCACCAAAGCAAACCGGGTTCTATTCACGGTGGGGTCGCTCACCCGGATTTTCGCAAGAGGGAATCGTGCCGGACGTTGCTGCGGGTTTTCTCGGGCATCTCCCGTTTGCCCCACCCTTGCATTCTGGCGCTGCGCATACTTGACTCTCTTCACCCTCACCGGCTCTCAACGCCACGTTGTAAGGAGCCACCCAAACCTCCCCACTGAACTGAGCAATTTATATGACTTTTGAATTCATAATTTTCGCTGCATGCAATTATTTTACTTTAAACTGTCAGGCTTTATTTATCGTCGATGCCAAGCCACCAATGTGTACGTGGTCTCGGAAGGCGGCCTTCTGATTACGAGGCCCTAAGTAAACGGCGAATGTGCTTTTTTATGTGTAAATTGGATACGTATAGAATGCAACCCGTCCACGGTATTGCCCACCTGACATTATACACTAGCATTTCGAAAGCAATATCAANGTAATTTTCGCTGCATGCAATTATTTTACTTTAAACTGTCAGGCTTTATTTATCGTCGATGCCAAGCCACCAATGTGTGCGTGGTCTCGGAAGGCGGCCTTCTGATTACGAGGCCCTAAGTAAACGGCGAATGTGCTTTTTTATGTTTAAATTGGATACGTATAGAATGCAACCCGTCCACGGTATTGCCCACCTGACATTATACACTAGCATTTCGAAAGCANTAAATTGGATACGTATAGAATGCAACCCGTCCACGGTATTGCCCACCTGACATTATACACTAGCATTTCGAAAGCAATATCAATGAATCAATTCCTCAGTTACGGATGTTTCTCAAAATATTTGTTGTCCTAACCTACCGTAAGGTAAGTGCTAACTTAGCATTAAGTGTACTTGCGAGGTGGGCAACTAACTGCGTCTCGGGGATGAGCCCCATACGGCTACAAGGAGCGGAATGCATGCAAGGAGGCATGCACCACAGCAGAGAGGGATTGGGCAGTTATGGTCACAATTGGGGTCATGTCTACCTCNATGCATGCAAGGAGGCATGCACCACAGCAGAGAGGGATTGGGCAGTTATGGTCACAATTGGGGTCATGTCTACCTCCCTGAGTGTACTTGTAGTTAACCTATAACTAGGAAGAGTGACGGAAAATCCGGCATACACAGACAGTAAAAACCCTNCCTGAGTGTACTTGTAGTTAACCTATAACTAGGAAGAGTGACGGAAAATCCGGCATACACAGACAGTAAAAACCCTCCCGACCGAATAGATGTTCATCATGTCATGCTACAGGAAAAGGAAGGTCGGGAACCATGCTCTTTACAAGNAACCCTCCCGACCGAATAGATGTTCATCATGTCATGCTACAGGAAAAGGAAGGTCGGGAACCATGCTCTTTACAAGTAGGAAGTGAAAATCTCGAGAAGATGGGGTGGAACCTTGTTTTGCCCATTTATTGTGTGGTGATGTGGGAACACGTCACTCAAAGAGGGGAATGTCGGAATTGGGACAGTCCCTTCCGATGTCGAAACAACAGAAAAAAAGTTCCCCACGGCGCGTACGGTTGCGGTAGCTTCACAACTGGGGGGCGGGTGAATTTACGGAGAGCGTGATGCGGCTTGCGAGGGGANAACCCTCCCGACCGAATAGATGTTCATCATGTCATGCTACAGGAAAAGGAAGGTCGGGAACCATGCTCTTTACAAATAGGAAGTGAAAAGCTCGAGAAGATGGGGTGGAACCTTGTTTTGCCCATTTATTGTGTGGTGATGTGGGAACACGTCACTCAAAGAGGGGAATGTCGGAATTGGGACAGTCCCTTCCGATGTCGAATACACAGAAAAAAAAGTTCCCCACGGCGCGTAGGGTTGCGGTAGCTTCGCAACTGGGGGGCGGGTGAATTTACGGAGAGCGTGATGCGGCTTGCGAGGGGAGAGGTAGCTGCGCGCGCAACCCCGCCGCAGCCTAATGATAAAAACATTAGTCTCCGTATAATTCGCTGCACGTTTGCCGATGCGCGCCAAACAATTTTGTAACAGTTTGTACACAGCCGGGCCGTCACTAGTATGAGCTGCCGCCAGCCGGGCCGTACCGGCAGCACATGCGCAGGCAACTAGCAGCTGCCAGCACTTACAGTCATAGACGGAAGTTAAGGTAGACCGCTTATTCGTCTTCTGCGCATGTACTCAACAATGACCTACCTCAAAGGAACACAGCTGTCAAATTTACATGGTTAACAACGATGAACGTGTTTGTTTATATCTTAATTTTTTTAATGACAATCACTGTTATATTAATGAAATACTTTTACCAATTTGAATTTAATCAAGTATGAAAACATCTCAAAGCTTGTGTTCACCAAACAGTGTTCTAACCTCAAATCCAATACACGTCGTTTTCGCTAGCCGTTTTGGCAGAAACGCAGTTCAATGTTGGGACACGGAGACTGGTTGTGCGCAGCCAGCGAGGTCGGTCTACCTCATCTCTGGTCCACGCTTACAGTATTTTTTTCGCCGTTAGTCGCGTGGAGGCTGCGTGAGATCTCTTGCGCAGTCGACGAACTCGTCCTTGTAGCGACGAGGTCGGCCCATTGTCTGTCTCCTCCCACGACGGAGGAAGACGACTCCCGTCTGCATTCATCCGCTTGAGTTACTGCAGGAGTGCTTCGCCAAGATAATCGCAGGATGAGAAACACACTGCTACTTACCTCCCTCCCTCCCCCTTACTACCACCTTGGCACGACAACAGCCATATTACGTTAACAGGGATCACACTGCGCATCACTCAAATACATCCCGGGTCTCAACGGAGAAAATAAAACGTCTTGGAGTCTGCAGTATCTGGTTAGTCTTCCGTCCGAAAATTACCTGTTATGAAGTCACGTATACAAGACAATATTTTTACGAATGTTCCACATACTAACACATTGACACCACCATCACCAGGGCCGCAGTGGTGAAGTGGTCATAATAATCACCCCCTGATTTTCGTATGTTGATCGTGCTAGACGATGCCGCTGGTCGGCGGGTTTTCTCGGGGATCTCCGGTTTCCCCCGTCCTTGCATTCCGATGTTGCTCCATACTNAGGGCCGCAGTGGTGAAGTGGTCATAATAATCACCCCCTGATTTTCGTATGTTGATCGTGCTAAACGATGCCGCTGGTCGGCGGGTTTTCTCGGGGATCTCCGGTTTCCCCCGTCCTTGCATTCCGATGTTGCTCCAAACTCACCCCGCTTCACCATCATCCAATCTCAAGANCTCACCCCGCTTCACCATCATCCAATCTCAAGACCTCGATGCTAAGAGCCGCCCAAGTCTCTCGTCTTCACTCCACGCCAGCACGACTGTCAAATTCCCGTGGTTACCAATGAAGGATGTGCTGGTTTACATTTGAATTTTCAAATTTTCCAGGCCTTTTGTATGAATATTATACTTTGTCTAGATAAAATTTATGCTGGTTGCGTTAAAACAAGGTTAAAGGAAGTTCGCAAATTTCTCAAAACACCTACTTAAATAGAAATTGTTCTAAACTCAAATACTACCCTCGTTTTTTATAATGCTATTGGCAGGAAAGCAGTCGAGTGTTGGAACACGGAGAGTAGTCACTACTTCACTACTTAGGAACTACTTTCTTGTCCAATTTCTAGCCTTCTGCCGTGCGTAAAATTAACACTGTTATGGCTCTATTACTTTATTCAACCGTCGATAAAATGGAACTATTTAATTGTTAAGAAATTAAATGCATTACTAATATACTAGTTCGTGCTATTATGTGCATAAAATAAACACCAACATAATCAAATAAATACAGCCTCCACAAATTTAAGTGTTTCTTTTATTTTTTTTTATAAAATGATGCTAAACCATGCAACTATATTATATTAACGGTAAAGTGAGCATTTTTGAGGCCCTAGTTACTCAATCCTTTCAACCATTTTTTATTTTGAAACCACCTTTTAAAATAAATATCATCATGTAAGTAATAAACACAGTATGAATACTACACCGCACTTGAAAGTTAACGTCTAAAGCTAAAATAAAATATATTTATTGGCTATTATTCCAAATAAGAGGACTTTCAAAAGTGCTCACTTTACCGCGAATAGTCTGTATTTGTCTCCTGCCAATTTTACTCGGAAAATTTCAGTCAGAATGTACGTTAGAATATGTACGTATATTCATTGGCCGAGTTAATTCAAGGGATATTTCTAAATTTTTATTCTACTACGAACAAATTATCATTTCTTTATACCTGTCACTACATTTCCAAATATATGCATATCATCCCCAGTGCCCGTATGACCTTCAACAGAAGAACAAAAAAAAATACGAACAATTTTTCTTCTTCTTTTTTTCTGTTTCCTGTTTTTATTGTATTTAATATTATTATTACTTACTCATTCCTTTAATGAAGAATATTTATTAATAAATTAAAATATGTTACTTCACGCTGATACTTACTCTAATGCGCATAAACACAGAGTGACATATTTCCGTGGCAGCCATTTTTAATAAAATTAATATATAGAAAAATTTTCAAGATTTGTCACCGACATTACAGCAAGTTACCTCGGCCAATGTTACAGCCAAGGATTTTTTTTTTCNAAAAATTTTCAAGATTTGTCACCGACATTACAGCAAGTTACCTCGGCCAATGTTACAGCCAAGGATTTTTTTTTTTTCAGAGACTGGTTTTGAGAATGTTTAACTAACCATAAATTGGCTAAAGTCCATTAACGGTTACTTCCNTTTTTTTTTTCAGAGACTGGTTTTGAGAATGTTTAACTAACCATAAATTGGCTAAAGTCCATTAACGGTTACTTCCAATTTTTCTGAAGCCTTGCTAAAGTTCTACTTCCAGAATATCCCCCCGCTTCATGCAAACAAAGAATAACCGAGTCTATAAAATGTCACCAGACACAGTGCACTGCAATCGGGTGCACTCAGTGTAATGATCTTTTGCATAAATATTATATCTTACTAGGCATTACCAACACACCTATTTTCTCCCTGTTTTTATTTATATTAATTGTTAATGACATTTCATAATTTATAGATAAAATCAAAGTAGAAGTTAAACCTTACAAAAATAATGTATTTTCATACTAACAGAAGTTAAAAAAACTTGTGACACATGATGTATTTGTGAAACAACCAAGCACGTCAATCATGGGGTGATTTTTCAAAGGTTTGACTCAAAAAGTGTGAATGGACCGCAAATAGACTAAAGCTCGCGTGACTCCTGAATCTGCGATACAGCTTCCATCACGGACAACTGCTGGTCCTGGTATCCAGGAGTCGCGTGGTCCAATAGTCATAAATATTAATTACGTAACTGGTGTTCGGGCGACTCTGCAAACCAACCTCGAAACACTTTTACCGGGAAACATTAAAACACATTGCGGGAGTGGTCAAGTTTTCGAGGAAAAACACGTGAGTGGGTTGTTACTTTATTCATTTTTTTTTTTTCGCAAGCGTCAAGTTTTCNTCAAGTTTTCGAGGAAAAACACGTGAGTGGGTTGTTACTTTATTCATTTTTTTTTTTTCGCAAGCGTCAAGTTTTCACCAGCGTGCGAATCGTGCTGGGGCCACCAAATGACAGACTTGGGGAGAGTAAATCATCACATCGGACACCTGCGTCAACGAAAACAAATACTCCTTCCTGATAGCAGCAAGGGAGAGGGAAATTAACCACACAACGTACACGCTAATTATTCGTCTCAGATGTTGCAGAAGAGGAAATTTAAGGCTTGAAACGTACTTCTTACAGCAACTGAGACTTAGGGACATATGGAGAGGGTTTTAGTAGTTCCATGGCACAAGAAGCAACCAACTATAAAATAGTTGGTGTGTCTGCAACAACCAGCTTTTTATCCAGGGAAAGGCGCTGTCTGCATTTGTGCCAGNCTATAAAATAGTTGGTGTGTCTGCAACAACCAGCTTTTTATCCAGGGAAAGGCGCTGTCTGCATTTGTGCCAGCTACTGACCTTGCAAAGCATTGACCATTATTCTACCTATTCTGCAACATGTCACATATGAACGAATTTAATCGGGATAATATGATATGGGGTTATGTACTGTATATGACAATGAAATAAATAATGGGTACACTCAGAGGCAAGGTGTACCTTCATCACCTGCTAGCAGTGTTCATAATTCAACGACTGAGAATTTTTTTTTTTGTTTTTCATAAAACGATAAATGAAAAAGATAATCAAAATGTACATATAGGAATTTCATATCAAACCTGTTTTTTGTCCCCCTAAAAATAACACGTCCGTTTCACCACACAGAGACTGCTTTATAGAGATGTCATGTTCGACCACTGAGATTTCCGAGTTTGCGGTCTCGTAGCTTTCACGTACCTGAAANTCAAGTTTTCGAGGAAAAACACGTGAGTGGGTTGTTACTTTATTCATTTTTTTTTTTTCGCAAGCGTCAAGTTTTTACCAGCGTGCGAATCGTGCTGGGGCCACCAAATGACAGACTTGGGGCGAGTAAATCATCACATCGGACACCTGCGTCAACGAAAACAAATACTCCTTCCTGATAGCAGCAAGGGAGAGGAAAATTAACCACACAACGTACACGCTAATTATTCGTCTCAGATGTTGCAGAAGAGGAAATTTAAGGCTTGAAACGTACTTCTTACAGCAACTGAGACTTAGGGACATATGGAGAGGGTTTTAGTAGTTCCATGGCACAAGAAGCAACCAATTATAAAATAGTTGGTGTGTCTGCAACAACCAGCTTTTTATCCAGGGAAAGGCGCTGTCTGCATTTGTGCCAGCTACTGACCTTGCAAAGCATTGACCATTATTCTACCTATTCTGCAACATGTCACATATGAACGAATTTAATCGGGATAATATGATATGGAGTTATGTACTGTATATGACAATGAAATAAATAATGGGTACACTCAGAGGCAGGGTGTACCTTCATCACCTGCTAGCAGTGTTCATAATTCAACGACTGAAAATTTTTTTTTGTTTTTTATAAAACGATAAATGAAAAAGATAATCAAAATGTACATATAGGAATTTCATATCAAACCTGTTTTTTGTCCCCCTAAAAATAACACGTCCGTTTCACCACACAGACACTGCTTTATAGAGATGTCATGTTCGACCACTGAGATTTCCGAGTTTGCGGTCTCGTAGCTTTCACGTACCTGAAANACTGCTTTATAGAGATGTCATGTTCGACCACTGAGATTTCCGAGTTTGCGGTCTCGTAGCTTTCACGTACCTGAAACAGAGAAAAGAAAGCAGTGCATTAATGCCGGTATACAGTGAACAGTTCACTATCTGAGCAAAATAAAAGCTTATACCCGCATGTGAGTACGCAGTATCTAGATGCATTTAAGAAGCAAATCATATCAATATGGCATGAAATAAATCTGAAAAAGTTGACCTAAGTATTTACTATCATTATGTCACTATGTTACGGTACAGTAAATGTAAAAATGAATAGTAAGTATTACATTTGACAACCAACAACAATGAAGAAACAAATTCAGTGCAGTACCACTAGAAAAAAGTGAATAATAAATGCAATTATATTTAAAAAATAACTGGTCTATGTGGTACATGAAATACTTGAAGTAAATTCCACCATTTCTCAGCAACTCATCAGGCTCACTTATAAAGAAAAGTGTGTTCTCAATTTTATGTAGGAAAGGATAAATCCTATTCTTTGCAGAATTCGTTTCTTAAGCACCTGTTGCAAAACGTGTACTGAATAACAAATGAAGGAATTAGCCTTTCAAGTAAGCTTTATATTTATTGGAATGCTAGAAATGACTTTCAAAACTGGTATTGTATAAAACCATATTTCATTTTCCGAATTTTGACTAGTAAAAGGGAAATTAATATTGAAAAAAAAGAGCACATTTTGCTACACAAAGAAAAGTCTCGCTGAAAGAAATGCACTACAAAAAAAAAAAATGAAGATTATTAATATCGAAATCACAGACAGACAAATATAAAGCGAGCAAGAGTAGGCTTCCCTTCGGTATTTATAATACTGATATAAATAAAAGCTATAAGCATAAACATATGAAATAAATATTTTATCACACAAAATTAAACCCTTCGCTATTTGCAGATGAGAAATAACTTTTTCAAATTACAAAAAACTACCAAGTACCGTTGATGAGAACGACGATAAAAACACATCTCTTAAAGTGCACTGCCAGGATTACTTGTCATACCTTGAATACCAAATATACACAAAAAATAAATCAAAATATAACTTTCTTGAGCTTGAGGAACTTGCTTAACAAACACATCATCAGCTTTAGCAACGTCAGTACTAAAACCTCCAATATTTCTGAAAACAGGCCTTGAATAATATCTGCTCTGGTAATGGCGTGCACACGGCATAATGGATGTGACCCACTGATTTAATTCACAAGTTCATAATAAGTACCTCGATCACAAAACTTTTACAAATATTACAGCTACAAGATCTACTAATTCTATTAAAAACCAATTCTTAAATTTTAAGATTTAAGATATAAATAGCTATTTATACACTTTGCTTGCCAGAAAAGAAAGGGTAGCAAAACAAAAAGTGTCAATAACTTAAGAATTCCAGTAATTGAAATGTTAAATCGATCGTCTACATACAACATGCTACAAAAAAAAAGAAAGAATTTTGGAATAACTCGCAATATAACAACCAGACGAAAGATAAAATACAAGAGTCAATAGATAAAATTCGAGTGTTGAATAGAATAGAACGATATCTAAAAAATACTCTCCTCTAATGCAAGCCTAAAATATCTACACCATTTGACAGCTTATTGAAAAACAATTGCTATAAAGCCATATGGCAACACGTAGCCTAATTTCATGTCCTACAGAAGTAGTAAACTCATTCATGACCATAAAATTTTGATATTGCTCATATAATAACAACACAGTACAATTTTCAAAGCAGTTCAGTGTTTATCAGTTCAGTGTTTTAGAAAAAAATATAAAAAATTACGGGAATCCAGGCAACAAAGAACGCAATTAACGGGCACGGACACTTGCGCTACAAATTACATTCCGACATAAACTTCATATTTTAATTTCGTAAATTTATTTCGAAATTATTTTCTATCTCATACCACGAAACAATTGTAGGCCCAATGCCCTACAAGATAGTGTTGAATAGCATGGTGCAGAGATTTAAGCGGCTCTTCACATCGAGATCTTGAGAGCCGATGAGGGTGATGTGGGGTGAGTGTGGAGCAGCGCCGGAGTGCAAGGGCGGGGGAAACAGGAGATCCCGGAGGAAAGCCGCTGACCAGTGGCATCTTACGGCAAGATTCCCACGTGCGAAAGTGCGGGAGCGACCCCGCCGGGAATCGAACCCGGTTCGCCTAAGTGGGAGGCGCGTAGTTTAACCACTACACCACCGTGGCTTCTTGTTGAATAGCAGAAAATGTATCTAGGCACAGACCAGAAGCACGATTCAACTGTCCCGAATTTATTCCAAAGAAAGAATAATAACGGTATAAAAATAAAAACAAAGATATCAAGTTTGGTGAAAGAGAACAACGCGTGTTTTTGAAGATGACAATTTATCTATCGAAGGAGACAAGTGGCGAAATGGAGTTCTAAACAAGAAATTATGGTGGGTCTGGCAGTGGTGAAGGGAGATTCCTTTATGAACACAGAACTGTGAAGGAAAATTAAATTGAATTTAGTATGGAAAAACTCACTGCCTGTCGCGTCTGAAGTGCACTCTTGTTAGTAGGTGAAGACAATGAGAAAAATTGAGACAGGAAATGAGAAGATTTCGATTATGGATTGTGAGAAAAATGGACAAAGGATAGACAAATCGAAAAAAACAAGATGTGATATAAGAAAGGGAGAAAGCTAATTGTAGAGGAACTGGCTGAGCCATTTTTGATAGCAAACAAGTATGCGGCAATTGTTCAAAGAAAAACTTAAAAATTAAAAAAGTTACAAAAACTGCTAAAAAGGTAAATATAGAAGTTAAAAAAAAGCGGAAAAGGACGTAGTGCAAGGACATTTTCAAGAAAAAGAGGTCAGGATTATGAAACCCATCCCAGTATACCCCCTAGGAATGTTCTAAATCAGTAAGCGTTTTTTAATACCATAGTTAATATTACTTAAGTTCTTAAATGGATACCAAAATGTAAAACTTTCCATTATTTCAGTGGATCGTAAAATAAGGGAGAGAACAACGGGAAAGTATTCTTGTTTAGGAAAACTTTATCAGATCAACTATAATTTCTCCTTTTAACACTTCATTTTGTTGGAGCTGTAATATTCAGTTTCATCTAATTAGTGTCCTAGGCGAAAAAATAATAATAATAAACGTGTCGGTCGAACAAATGATAAACATTGAGTTGTCAGGAAGTAATGTATGAGCGGGAGTTTGCAAGCCGCGCGGCAGCCTACGACGTAGCTGGCGCTGCAAACTTCAGTTCCGCGATAAAGGAAATGGGAAAACGGGGATGAGAAGCTTCTCGCAAGACATCGCACCTCATAAAGAACACTTCCAAGGTGATGAATTGCCTTAGCGAGCGTCTGGCGTCCTCTTTTAGCCACCGAAAGTTAGCAACGCGACATAGTTGTCGTCTGACGATAAACGTCATTGCCAGAAGGTAAGCAGACAGAAGATCAGGGGCATCATTCTGCAACTTTTTACTACGTAACTATCTAATAAAGAGCATGGTACCCACCTATCTTTCTCCTGTAGAATTTTCTCATAATGCATGTAACAATTTTTAATTCTTTCCTGTCGAAAGGGTTTTTACGGTGTCTGTGCCGGTTTTTCCCTTTCTCTTCTAGATATAGTTTAACTATAAGTACATTAGGGAGGTTTTTCATGGCCAAACTCGGCCATGGGAAACCCAATCCCTCTTTGCCGCGATGCTCGTCTCCTTGCATGTTTTTCCTTCACTTGTAAGCGTAAGGGGTTAGACCTGCGACGCAATAATCCCGTTCCTACCGCGGACTAACATGTAACATTAAGTTTTAGAGTAGGTTAGAAAAAAAACACGTAGCTATTTTTTAGTCATTGTGTTATGACAGGCCAATAAGCTATTTTTATGGAAGACAGTTTAGCGAAAATGCACGTATTACTGAGGTTATTTGGTGCAAACAAACTCTACAAAGAGGATTAGCACATAATGACATGTCACTAAGGAGAAGTATCAAGATTGTTAATATTTCCACAAAAAATAACACAATATATCCAGTACTTCCAATATTTGTAAGCATATGATATTTCTCGCCATAGAGTTGACCTTTAACGTAATTATGATACAGTCGGGCTTCTCCGATTGCGTCGAGTATTTTACCACTATGCTACCTCGCTTATTAACCCTTTCAGACCCACGTTAATTTAACGGTTTCAGGTGTTGCAAACAGAAAATGTTGTGATGCGTGCTGCACTTACGTCGACACGGCACTTGTTTCGTTGTCGCAGCTCATGAGCTGTAGGCTATATGCTCGGCTACAGTTATATGAACCAATTACAACCTAGACCAGTAAGACGGTGTGCGAATAATTTACTTACAAGTAAGATCATTGGCCACAGGGGCTTCGCAGTCTGCGGTATATACCAAAAATTACCTACACGTGCGTAGTGCACACAATTGTGAACACTGGGTCAGAATGGGTTAAATTTCCTTTGTCGGAGATAAACGCCTATTCATATGCCGAAAATATTAAATAAACGCATGCATCCACGCCAAATCAGCCCTAATCGGGCCTACGTATTTATCATATGGGTATCATTGTACAAGTAGTTATGTCTTTACTATTAAAAATACAATTGTTATTATTTTAAGTAAATATTTTTTTCAGGATAGAAATGAAATTCGATATTTTGTTGCCAATTCACAAATTTTGTTTTTTGAAACACAAATGTTGACGCATGAAAAGTGTTGAAGTCAGAAAAAATCGCAGTAATTAGANCCCCCCGGTTAACGATATTCATTCTTGTGTAAAACTGTGTTTGAAACTATAGCGACAATGCTGTATGTTTTCTGAACAGGCTGCTGTATTAAATCCCTATAGTGAACACTTTCCCAAGGACAGAGAACACACGAGGAGCTTGTTTGCGCAATTTTCCAACGCCGTCGAAATGCCTCCTTATGGCCGGGTGTAACCCAGAGGTGTTTAAAAATGTTTACCGCGGAGGCTTCTTAAGCACTAGAAATGTGTTGCAACGTGTTTGAATAACGCATTTTTGACTAAACTATTACACATGTCCCCTATAACTTTACCTAAGAAAAGGAAAGCACATTCCAGACGATCAAGGAATGGTACTCTAACAGATTAGGAACATTGGAAACATTATTTTCATGACCTCCGGCAAAGCTAAAAACGGCTTTTTAAGACGGCTATACCACAAAATATACAAACCGGATATATTCTTCACCACTTAGTCACGTTCAGGCGAGTCGTCGACGGGAAAACTGCACGCCAGTAACGCGTTGCGCGTAGAGGCAATGCCACTTTAAATCC
This sequence comes from Clitarchus hookeri, assembly GCA_002778355.1. NCBI lineage: Eukaryota > Metazoa > Arthropoda > Insecta > Phasmatodea > Phasmatidae > Clitarchus > Clitarchus hookeri. The sequence goes on from NQII01003582.1 coordinate 85,291, forward strand.
GCCGGTCGGCATCGTCCGTAGCGCTTCGTAGATGCTTGCTTCACTCGCACATTCGTAAAGCTCACAAGGCGACCGCCTTAAACTCAATGGCTGTAGACTTGGTACGCAGGGCACTTAAAGGCGACGCCTAACATAGAGCTCTTCACCCCGTTCGAGACCCACAGGCAAGCGAGCCGTAAGGGCGACACTGACACACATACCTAGTGCCCCATCACTCCTACGCGCAAGACGTTCAGTGTTTCGGCCGTGCTGCGTGTACCTACAGCACTTTAAGCGGGGAGCCTGTAATTTAATTGCTGGAGCGTCTGAAGCAAAGTCCAGACAGGTGCTTACAATTCTTTTCGGTGTTTTAACCAGTATATTATGATATATCGGATTATGCAAAACCGTTTTTAGCAACTTGGAGGGCTATGAAATAGTGTTTACCAGTGGCGTGTGGTGAAGTGTTGCAAAGTAAGCTGTTGCTTGCTCAATACTGTACACAATCGGCGCACGAAACAGGAGCTAGTAACCAAAGTAGAGCAGGGATAAAATGAATCTACTGCGACCACTCACGAGAGAGCGGCGAGGCACCCATTACACACGTGTTGTTATGCACTACTACGTTTCTACGTTTAAGTGGACGATGTGTAAACAAGCAAACGATTACGTATAGCACAGAGCAAATCACCACTTACCTTGCAACAGTGCACCACACGTCACTGGTCTTTACAATGTGAATGATGTATTGAGAGCATTATTTGTATCTCGTCTGAAGTGTGTTTTCTTTTCCTACATCTGTGTGATGTGGACACGTTCAGTCATAGGCCTAAAGATGAAGTAGACCGATCTCGCTGGCTGCACACAACCAATCTCCGGTGTCACAACATTGAACTGCTTTTCTGCCAATACGGCGTGGTTTGGATTTGAGGTTCTAATACTGTTTTAGTAAACAAGTGCTTTCAGATGTTATTATAGTTCCTGTAACTGATTTGCAAGACGGTTTGATTAAATTCAAATTGGTAAATGTATTTTATTGATATAATAGTATTTGTCATTTACAAATTACAATGTAAACAAATACGTAGATCATTGCTCACCGTGCGACTTTGACAGTTGTGTTTCTTTGGGGTAGGTTAATGTTGGGTGCATGCGCAGAAGACAAACACTTGTTATACCTCATCTTTAGTCTATGCGCTTAGTGGTTTCGTAAGAAATAAAACACGGATTTCAAACTCTTTGCAACCAGTGCCACGAGCGTGGCGGGCTGCTATAGTATATATGCGCGGTTTCTTCACACTTTTTCAATCAAACCTATAAAAAATAAAACAGCCCATGCATGACGTGTTTGGTATATTCCTAAACACGTCATGTATCACAATCGTTTTATACTCGTGTTTTCATGAAAGCACTTTTTTTTTTTTTTGTTAAATTAAACTTTTACTTATATTTTAGTTTACAAGTATCTTATTGTTTTATTAAATTAAACTTTTACTTATATTTTATCTATGAATTTCAAATAGTTCCTTTATAACTAGTACTGTTAAAGACAGAGAGAAAATAGGTATGTTGGTAGTGTCTTGTAAAAACTAGTTCTTATGCTAAATATTACTATACTGAGTGCGCACGAATGCAGTGCGTTGTCAATCTGGTGTAGTTTTTTAAGCTTTGTGTGCATGAGGTGGAGGAATATCGTGGAAGTAGAACTTTAGCTGGGCTTCAGGAAAGTTGGGAATAACAGTGAATCTTGCCAACCGTACAATCTTGATCGTAGAAGTATGATAATTTCATGTGGCGTATGATCTACGATCCAAACTTTGGATCGTACGCCAAACGTAAGATCGTCAGTCCTGTTTTTTTTTTTTTTTTTTTTTTTTTTTTTTTTTNTTTTTTTTTTTTTTTTTTTTTTTTTTTAAGAGCCGTCGCAGCGTTTATCTACGAGTCTATTAACCCTGCAATAACCGCATAGCTGACTCGATTTTTCTTCCACTTTAATTCTCCGTTATGGTAAAACAGTTTATTTATTTATTTAATAATGTTTTAAGTTCTGTTATTTGTTTTGTACTTTTACTGAAAATATGTTGGCACATGTTTATACAGCCTGGCAATTTTGTTTGTAAGCAAGAAAATTGATTTAAATCTTATTTAAGAGTCATTAGAAATGTTTGTGCTTTTTTATTTTATATAAATGTACGATCCTGACAATGGTTTGTACGATCTTTCCAAGAAAACAGCACGATTCTGGCATTACGAAAGTTTGGCAACGCTACCGCGAATGGACTATAATTGTAAAGCCCTAGGGATCTCGCGAGCAGCTCTTAATCCTCTCCAGGATGCAGACACCAGCAGGCAGTGTTGCCAGACCTGGCCGTTAAAATTGCTAAAACACGTTAACTAAGTAACACAAATATACAAAAAAATGAATAAGAAAAATAATAAATTGGCTTGTGGTTTACTTTACCTTGGTAGCAATAAAGGTTAGATTCCAAAAAAATTACTGCATTATAAAATCATAAATTTCAAAGTCTAAAATCTTGCTGTTTGTCTAAACATGAAATACNTCCAAAAAAATTACTGCATTATAAAATCATAAATTTCAAAGTCTAAAATCTTGCTGTTTGTCTAAACATGAAATACCGAAATGCATTCCTCAACATTGGCCAATAACGATAACTTGAAAGCGATATAAGCTCAACTGGTTTGGAGGGTGTATCAACTATAAGGGAAAAAAAAAATNAATAGGTATGTTGGTAGTGTCTTGTAAAAACTAGTTCTTATGCTAAATATTACTATACTGAGTGCGCACGAATGCGGTGCGTTGTCCTTTGGGTGTAGTTTTTTAAGCTTTGTGTGCATGAGGTGGAGGAATATCGTGGAAGTAGAACTTTAGCTGGGCTTCAGGAAAGTTGGGAATAACAGTGAATCTTGCCAACCGTACAATCTTGATCGTAGAAGTATGATAATTTCATGTGGCGTATGATCTACGATCCAAACTTTGGATCGTACGCCAAACGTAAGATCGTCAGTCCTGTTTTTTTTTTTTTTTTTTTTTTTTTTTTTTNGCCGTCGCAGCGTTTATCTGCGAGTCTATTAAACCTGCAATAACCGCATAGCTGACTCGATTTTTCTTCCACTTTAATTCTCCGTTCACATGTTTATACAGCCTGGCAATTTTGTTTGTAAGCAAGGAAATTGATTTAAATCTTATTTAAAAGTCATTAGAAATGTTTGTGCTTTTTTATTTTATATAAATGTACGATCCTGACAATGGTTTGTACGATCTTTCCAAGAAAACAGCACGATTCTGGCATTACGAAAGTTTGGCAACGCTACCGCGAATGGACTATAATTGTAAAGCTCTAGGGATCTCGCGAGCAGCTCTTAATCCTCTCCAGGATGCAGACACCAGCAGGCAGTGTTGCCAGACCTGGCCGTTAAAATTGCTAAAACACGTTAACTAAGTAACACAAAAATACAAAAAAATTAATAAGAAAAATAATAAATTGGCTTGTGGTTTACTTTACCTTGGTAGCAATAAAGGTTAGAATCCAAAAAAATTACTGCATTATAAAATCATAAATTTCAAAGTCTAAAATCTTGCTGTTTGTCTAAACATGAAATACCGAAATGCATTCCTCAACATTGGCCAATAACGATAACTTGAAAGCGATATAAGCTCAACTGGTTTGGAGGGTGTATCAACTATAAGGGAAAAAAAAAATCCTCGTCACACCTATATTATGAGGAAGATACAAATAAAATTGTGATAACTTGTGAATTACACAAAAATTACACTCAAAAGAAATTGCACAAAATTGAAACACACTTGCTGAAATTGCACACAAATTGGCAACGCTGCCAGCAGCGGTAGCGTACTGCGCACATGCGGCCGCGCGAGGGGCCGCAGGTGTTTTATCTTATCTGCAAGCGGCGAGGTCGGAGTCTGCAGGGGCTGACGTTACGGCAGTTCATTTAGATAGGGAGGGTGTAGGGGGGGTATGCTGGGGAGGGGATAGGGGCATTGTGCAAGGAGGCCACGTAGACGTGGCGCAAGCAGCCTGCGAGGTGTGCACAGCCGCTCTAAACGGATTTATGACTCACCATGGGGCCGTCTCCCCCCTTCACCCTACCCCCCACTCTAGAGCGCACTGCGGCACTGTTAACGTGTGGCGGGGGAGCGCGCGATCACATCCGTGACCCCTTTCGAAAGTACTTGTGACTCGTGACCCCGAGACACACCGACTACAGCGCTCCTCATCCCCCCCTTTTCCCTCCGCACCGAAATTTCACAGCATTTAGCTGCTACAGGGGAGTACCTTACACCCCTGCAAGAAGAAACACTATAATAGCGTTGGCCTGGTTCGGCATCTGCCCACCTGTGAACATTTCGCGGGTTATAACAATTGATAAACACCCGCGGGCGACAAACTTTTGCTGGTTAACCACATTGCAACCACTAATTTCCTGATGACTGTCGACATTGTCAGGGGCCGCGGCGGCTGAGCGGTTAGCCTGCTCGCCTCACACCAAGGCGAACTGGGTCCACTCCCCGGCCGGCCCACTCCCGGATTTACGCATGTGGGAATCGTGCCGGACGATGCCACTGGTCGGTGGGTTTTCTCTGGGATCTCCCGTTTCCCCCGCCCTTTCATTCCGGCACTTTTTTATACTCACTTCGCTTCAACCGCATCGGCTCTCAAGACCTCGCTGTTAACAGCCGCCCAAATCTCTTCACTCACTCATTAGTTAGCTCGAATGAAGTTTCGCGTATATGTTGCGCAGCATCAAGGAGTCGCTAAGGACAACATTCGCAAGGCAATTAAATGCCTCGTGAGACTTACCAACATGACACTGTAATGCGCAGCAATCTTGCGGCACTGTGACATTACTACGGAAAGTTAAAACGCAGTCTTCTATACTACAAATATTAGGTAATTTAAAAACCTCGCAGGCATAATTTTTTTATAAAGTTGTTGTTAGATATTATATTCAAATAAGACAGGCCGAGTTGTACAACAGTGTCCCCTCAGCTGTTTATTTTAAATTGTTTTCTGAGGGCGTGTTTTCATGCAGGTTTAAAAAGACGGAGCTGGAGTATTTAGTGAACTTTTAGCCGCTATATACAAATGTACCACGACGGTAAACGCGGTCGCCTACCCCCGGAGCTATATCCACATTTCAGGTTCAGAATCGCTTGAGTGATAAGGCTTACACTTACACGCACATCAAGTGCGCCATCGCCGCTACGCGCAAGGCTCTGAACTGGCTTGCAAGGTTTTCTTCGTGTTACATGTTCCTATGGGACTTTAAGCGGCAACCCTATAGTAATATTGGTGGAAAATCCGTATGAAATTTCAATACAGGCTCCCATGGTAGTTAAGCCTGTGACTAGGTAAATTTTTTTGAGATACATCATCATGAAAAATGAGATTTTAACAATGTTCGAAGGCTCTAAAATATGATTTATAGCATGCGTGTTATCTTCAAAGTACCATTCCGTTCTCGTTTCGAGTACCTTTGTTGTTTTGTTTTTGAAGGTAAATATATTGGAGAAACGTCAAAAATTTTGTCAAAAATAATTGACGCAGGTAAGGTAAGCACTCGCCTTCTCTTAGGAAAAAGCGTACTATTTCACAATGGAAAACAATGACGTTATAAAAACATTCTTTTCTTGGTAAACAATAATGCAGTGTAAATTTTTTAAATGAGATAACAATACAGAAAATAACGACAGAACGCAACAAATATTTTTAAAACATGCAATAAAATAAGTTTTTTTGGCAGTCTTAAATCAATGTGTACGTATATCACTACGAAATTTTTTCTAGACATGAGCATTTTCAAAGCACAATACTATGGCTGTAACACTGAGAAGATTACACGAGTACGGCTTTTATCGCAAAACTTTCAGGAGTTAATTTTTGTTTGTTGGTAGCGTAAATTCAACCCAGAGTTGTTGTAATCTGTTCGAGGCCATGATTTTGTTCCGCTGGCACACGTACAAGTTGACGCAGAATATAAATTATAGACATTAAAAAATAAATACTGTTTGGTTTCATTGCGTTAGAAACCAACTCCTGAAAACTGGAAATTTATTATGTTTATGGAAGTATAAACCAATTACATTTACAGGGGTGTTTTAAAATATAATGACCATTGCGCAAGTGTGCAACAAAACTTTGTTACTGCAGAGTAAAATATATAAGGTCAGTTATAATTAACAAAGTATTTATTTCAGCGTGTAGATATGATGAATGGACCCAGGAACTACATAGTCCATTTACGGTCATTTTACCACTTTTGAAATTCTGAATTATTAGTTGAACTTTAGTATTCTTTTCATTTCGCTTTGCATTTTTTATAATAAGTTCACATGAAAAGAGAAAAGTAGATTAAAAAAAGTTAAAACTCTGGCATTTTATTTCGTTTGTAGATCATTATTTTTATAAATACACATTTCATATATCTTTATACAAAGAAAAAATACGTAATCATTTATGTAATGTGTAAATGAACGAACTTGGTGATATTTCTAATGTACGACAGTTATTCGGAAAGTAAGTTCCGATTTCTTATAAAACATAAACCATCACAGATTTTTTCAAAAAACTTTTTATATTAATTGCTTAAATGTTTCTCTATTTTTCTACATAGTTTCCATATTTGTTTAAACATTTGTCATAACGTTCTAAAAACTTTTGTACGCCTAAGTCATAGACGTCTGCCGCCTGTGAGGATAACCAGTCTATAACTGCTTCTTTCACCTTGTCATCTGTGGCTAAGCGCTTGCCTACCTAAAGGCCTTTAGGTAGCGGAACAAGTGAAAATCGCTCGGCGCCAAGTTGGGACTGTACGGTGGGAGGTCAATCTGTTCCCATCCATAAGATCTGATCAGATTTGGGTGTGAATGGCAGAATGGGGTCTGGCATTGTCATGCAGCAACAAAACTCCAGACGTCAGAAGGCCACGTCGCTTATTGCGTATTGCACGTCGAAGTTTAGTCAGAGTAGCGCAGTAAGTGGCTCAATTGATTGTTGTCCCTTGCTGCATAAACTCGACTAGCAAGACTCCATGTCTATCCCAAAAAACGGTTGCCATAACCTTGCATGTTGAGATTGTCCGCTTGGCCATGTTTAGACTCTGGGATCAGTGAGAAACCCACGTTTCGTCCCCTGTGACAATCTTCTCTAAAAGTTGATCACCTTCCTTATGATATCGGTCCAAAACATCAAGAGCACAAGCCATTCTTTTCATTTGGTGTTCCTAAGTAAGCAGCCTGGGAACTCAACGTGCGCACAATTTGTGAAATTGCAAATTTTCAGAGACAATTTTGTGCAAAGTTGTTCTACCCACATTCGGAAATTCCAATACTAAAGTTTAAATTGTGAATCGCCGGTCTTCACAAAATCTTTTCGTCCACGGCTTTGACCAAATCTTCTGTGATCACTGATGGTTGGCCTGATCGCGGTTCATCATGGACATTTTCCCGCCCGTTCTTGATGGCTCTCACCCACTTACGCACTTTGCTGTCACTCATCGCATTGGGGCCATACACTTGACTTATCGTTCAATGAACGTCCGCTGCTGAAACGTTCCTTGCTGTCAAAAACCGAATCACTGACCGTATTTCACAGTCGTCGGACTGATCAATTGTTTTAAACATTTTGAACTGACACTGTAAACAGCACGCTGCAACAATGTCAATGAAAATGACGTCGTCTGACGAGCAAGGCATACCGGGAGTTGGTGCGCATGCGCGTTACAATGTTCGCGCGACATTCGATTAGCTACGGCGATTCGGACCTTACTTTCCGAATAACCCTCGTAACTACTTCCTGGCTTACTTTCCTACTTTCACGATGACAGTAAAGGAATGCAGAAATGATCAGGTCTAAACTTTATATATTTGTCAGGGTGTTAAATTAGCATAAGTAGGCCTACTGCTCATAAAAATAGTTTCAACGCTCCTTTATTATCTAAAGAATCAACAGAACTATATCATTCTTCTAAATCTGGCCCTTTTGTTGACATTGTGCGCCAAATAATCCAAGGAATTACAGTAAAAGTAGTGACTCATAAAAATCATTGCCTGAAACATTTTGCTCTCACCGCCAACTTCTTCAGCAGGACATACAAGTTCGGTACGGAAAGTACCTAGTTTCAAAAATGGCCGCCAAGCGTAGCTAATAAAAAGTGCACAGCATCCATGTGACAATGCCGCGAGTGTCCGGGTCTTAAAAATTACTGTTTGTCACACCAACGTCCTGCAAGGTTAGCGAGGAGTGATATAGGCTGTTGAAGATAAAGTGAGCACTTTTGAGCCCCTAGTTACTTTTTTCCTTTCAGCCAGTTTTTATCTATTAACCACTTTTTAAAATAAATATTGCCCTGTAAGTAATAAACACAGTGTGCATATTTCAATGCACCAGGAAGTTAGCTTCTCATGCTAATATTAAATACATTTATTGGCTATTATTCCAAATGAGACGGCTTTCGAAAATGCTCACTTTACCGTGAATAGCCTATAGTTAAGAATACAACGCGGATGCTGTGCTGGCGGGCAAATCTGGAGCTCAGACTCCCGCGTTGCCACATGTTATAGCAGAAACACAGCTCACTTGGCAACAGAGGAGCGACGTAGACGTTTACATCGCCAACTACAGCGGCGAAAGTCAGTAAAATGGCGTCACTGGTGACCAACATGTCGGAATTCCGCCAACCAGCGCCCACTGGTGACTTGCACGGCGTCAGCCCAGCCAACGGGGGAGCCTTCACAGTGCGCGATAGCCAATCACACAAAAGGCTCTTTACTAGAGCCCAGCGCAACTAATCTCAGCGAAGGGGCCGCGATGGCGTAGTGGTCAGACTACTCACCTCCCACCTAGGCGAGCAGGGTTCGATTCCCGGTGGGGCCGCTACCGGATTTTCGCATATGGGAATCGTGCCGGACTATGCCGTTAGACGGCGGGTTTTCTCGGGATCTCCTGTTTCCCATGCCCTTGCATTCCGGTGCTGCTCCATAGCTCGCTTCACCCTCATCGGTTCTCAAGACTTCGATGTTACTGATTTTTTTGGCTAATACTGTGCGAGATTTAATATACTTAATTCACGGTTACTTCCAACTTTTCTGAAGCCCTGCTAAAGTTCTACTTCTAGGATATTCCTCCGCCTCGTACAAACAAATCAAAGACATTTTTACCAGAGAACAAACGCACTGCAATCGTGCACACTCAGTTTAATAATATTTTGCATAAGAACTATTTATTTCTATGCATTACCACCACACCTTTTGTTCCCTCTGTCTTTTTTANTTTAATAATATTTTGCATAAGAACTATTTATTTCTATGCATTACCACCACACCTTTTGTTCCCTCTGTCTTTTTTATCTATATTAGTTATACTAAAATTCATAGATAAAATACAATTTAAAGTTTCATTTAATGAAAAGTGAGGTATGTCTACTTTTATGTTAACACATGTATAAAGCGCTTGTGATACATGGTTTATTTAGTAAACAACCACACAAGTCATAAATGGGGTGCTTTTTTCCAAAGGTTTGATTCAAAAAGTGCGAAGAAACTGCGAATGAACTATAACAGTATATCTATAACAACACAAAACTTTGAAACCATACCACGTGCCTAATACGTGTGTATAGTTAAAACATGCCATTCACGTAANCTATAACAACACAAAACTTTGAAACCATACCACGTGCCTAATACGTGTGTATAGTTAAAACATGCCATTCACGTAAAGTGCTTTTCACAATGTAAAACTTGAGCAAAAGAAATTACTAGCAGTTTGGAGTGTGAAATCATTTCTTACAGCTTAATTTTAAACAATAGCAAATGAAAGCTGTGCGACGAAACATGCCTAACACAATCATATCAAAAGTACAAACAAGAGTTCATATCTCTACTTTTAATCTTGTTTAATATATTTATACTATAATTATGCATATAACATTTTGCCTTTCATGGAACCCTGTCTACTCAACCGATACATTCCCGCAAGGGGCATTTTTGAACCATTGAATACGAGTCAAAATTATAATTTACAAATTTTTCTACCGCAAGTTTTAGCAATTATGTAGAATAATTTTATTTGTGTTGGTACAATGTTGATTGAAGGTGCCATAAACCATTGTACAATCCAAGTCCTTATATTAAATTCAAAATAAAATAATTTTATAAAACGTTTGCTAAAATACAGAACCTGTCGTACACCTATAAAACATGTCAAAATCTAAACTACAGCGGTTTCAACGAAATGTTACTAGCATTATCGTTTAATGCATGCTGCTCGCCGCATCGGGTATTATTGATATTCCTTTATACGCTGTTCAAGATAAACTAAGAACTTCAGAAAACTTTGCTTAAGGTCTACTTGTATGCACATTGTGTATTCTTCCGCCATATGTAAAATTTACATTACAATGGGCCTGATCACTTTATTCATGCATCGATGAAGTGAAACTGAGAAATTATTAGAAAAGAAAATATTTTACAAATGNTGGGCCTGATCACTTTATTCATGCATCGATGAAGTGAAACTGAGAAATTATTAGAAAAGAAAATATTTTACAAATGTGTTAGTATTTACACTAACATTTGTTTANTATTTTACAAATGTGTTAGTATTTACACTAACATTTGTTTAAAAAAAACCGAAAGGAAAATAAACTATTTCATTATTCACGAGTGTTTACGTAACACTTTTAACTCAACGTCGAGACATGAGACTATTTTTTTCCTGTCATTATCAACTTAACTAGGCGCATTTTGCATTTAAAAACATTTGATTTCAAAAATGCTCAATTAACCGTAAACAGCCTATAGTAGAATTATTTAATAGAAATTTGTCATTGTACATCTGCCAGACGATAGCATTACATGTGTATTTTCTATCAACGCTGCCGGCACACGACTACAGGAAAGGAAATCACGATGTCGTAACAGGAAACAATGTACTCGTGGAGTCACGAGGGACCTGGTGTGTGATACAGATCAGACTTCTGGCCGACTGCAGTGAAATATTCTCCCTTTCCACGCAAGCTTGGAGAGAGAGAAGCGTCTGTTGGCCGCTGCGAAAGCTTTCAAGTTACGTGCGGGAAACAGAGTTTGTAATGTAACGTATACTCGCTCCAAGAGCCTGATAATTAAAAATATGAATTATAGAGGAAATTACACATTAAGGGGCCTGCCTAGTAGTCATATGGGTCTCATTGTAGGCAGTTGTGTCTATTATAATTTTTAAAAAAAACTACGCAATATTTTATAGAAAACCTTTTTTAAGGACAAAAATGAAAGTCGATGTTATGTTTCTTATTTATAAATGTTGTTATTGAAACATAAATGTGGTTGACGAAAGTTGTCAAAGTCAGTAAAAATCGTTGTGAGTAGCCGAAACAGTGTTTTAAACTCTAGCAAAAATGCTGGACTATTTCTGGACAGATTGCTGTATTAAAACCCTACAGTCACCACTCAAAACTCTGAAGAAGAGAATACACCCGAAACTTGTTTATGAATTCGGCCGGACGGACGGGACCTTGAGGCGTTGAAAATTGTTTATCCCCCCCCCCTCCCGTATTTAACTACATCCGGTGAACATGCGTTTTATGAATGAACGTAGAGACTTGCGATTAAAGTTAGTAGATTGTAGAGGCTCCGAAATTTTCCTACGCTAAAAATAAAAATATTTGCATCTAAATAAGCAAGACTTAAGATTTATTTTTGAATGGATAACAACAGTTACCTTGAAGGATAACAGGTTTAACAAGTTTGTCGGCCGAAGTAAAAGGTTAATTTAAGACGTGTCATGCCGAGCATTCATGATGAGTGACATCCAAGTGGTACAACGCAGTTAGGAATTGATAGGGGGGGAGGGGGCGAGATTTTCGAGAGCGATAGCAACTAAGAACACGTCATACATGGGCGAAAGAAAAGGAAAATTGTCAAGCCATAGGTCAAGCGTTCCATCATTCTCCCCGGAGATCGAGAAACTATGACTGGACGAAAGGTAAGAACTCACTCAAATTTGTAGAACGCATTCTTAGTGGTATAAAGGTGGTAAAGACGAAGACAGTTGAGAGCAAGATTCCAAAAGCAAGCCAGCGATTGGCTGTGTAACCAACCACTACGAAATTAAAAAATTACAAGGCAGACGTGCTTGTCTGGACAGTCGCCAATTTGCCTTGCATCTTCGACAGCAGGGCAAGCACGGCAGTATATTATATTTCCATAATTACCCCTGCACGCTACAGTTTCAAATTTTTTTAAGGAGGTTTAAAAAAAAATTAACGATTTACTTAACTGAAAAATTGCAGGCTTTAAAAAAAGGGTACCTGTTTTTCGCGAAAAGATTTCAGGGCAAGTTGCGATCCAACGCACTTCAGTTCAGAACCACTTTCGTGATTGGATCATTAGAATTGTTATGCGTCTTATCTGTCTGCCCACGAATCACGGACGGTCAGTATCGAAGAAACTGTTTTCTGGTTGGCTCACTCATGTAACATGCAGTCTTCACACACAGACAAGCGGCCAATGGTCAAGTGAAAACTGCAAGTGTGCACGTAGTATATTGAAGTATAGCCTACACGTAAATCCTTTCGCGAAAGACAGGTGGTCTTAGCCATAAATATATGTCACGGGCACTTTCAAGACATGTCTAGAATTTCTGCACGCAAAATCTATTTAAATTCAACACATTTCGAAATTTNTGTCACGGGCACTTTCAAGACATGTCTAGAATTTCTGCACGCAAAATCTATTTAAATTCAACACATTTCGAAATTTGTGAAAAAATTAGCATTTCTTTACAAATTGCAATTGCCAAATATTTTTAAGTTTAAGATTTGCCAACGACATCTCTAAAACAAGCACTGCCAATGCACCTAGGTTGCATAGTTTTTTTTTCCCCGATACCATAAAAAAAATGTCTACTATCGTTCAATCAATTAAAAATATGCAACGTAATGTATAGTTTTACTGTGTCTGTCGTGGTGTTTACCACTCAAGGAAGACTTATGTATAAATTAATGAACAGAAGGTCACCGACCACCCATCATTATGGATTCTTTTTTTTTTTTTTTAGCTTGTTTATATTTCTAGAAAAGAAACATGGGAATGTACCCATTCACACAACTATCTATTGACCTTACACTGCAGCACAGGCATAACCGCTGAACTAAGAACTCGTAAATATGTCACAATATTGATTTTGACAAATTTTGGCAGAAATAAAATTGTGACGTGATTATGAGTTCGTGATTCCGTTTTCTTGTCTGTATTACAGTGTAAGGTCAGTAGCTAGTTGGGTATATAGTAGTACTTTCGGAATTTTCTTCTTGGAAAACATAAACAGACACGCTAGAAAAACCGATAATCTGATGTGTGCGCTGGAAAGGTCCCCGTAACGCATACGTGGTGCTAGTGGAGTGATACCTACGCCTTGTACCTTTTATNGATGTGTGCGCTGGAAAGGTCCCCGTAACGCATACGTGGTGCTAGTGGAGTGATACCTACGCCTTGTACCTTTTAGCGTTAGCAAGAATGTAGACGAGGTCGAAACCTGCGAGCAAACGAACCGAGCCACAGGTGAAAAGAAACGCCACACACGGAGCAGAGAAGGGGAAGTTCCCGTGCAAGATTTTTAATTTTGTATCGCGGCAGAAAGGGGATAGGGGGGAGGAAGACCGAAGAAGAGATCTTTTGAGGGTTCTCCGAAGACGAGAAGGGCGAAGATGGAGGAGGTTGAANGATGTGTGCGCTGGAAAGGTCCCCGTAACGCATACGTGGTGCTAGTGGAGTGATACCTACGCCTTGTACCTTTTATCGTTAGCAAGAATGTAGACGAGGTCGAAACCTGCGAGCAAACGAACCGAGCCACAGGTGAAAAGAAACGCCACACACGGAGCAGAGAAGTGGAAGTTCCCGTGCAAGATTTTGAATTTTGTATCGCGGCAGAAAGGGGATAGGNGCAAGATTTTGAATTTTGTATCGCGGCAGAAAGGGGATAGGGGGGGAGGAAGACCGAAGAAGAGATCTTTTGAGGGTTCTCCGAAGACGAGAAGGGCGAAGATGGAGGAGGTTGAAGGGGGATGCACGAGTCCCGGCGGATGGCGAGGACGCCTTGTCGGATAAAGTTTGGGGGTGTGCAGTGAATAAGTGATGCGGCACCACGCCGAACCATCGATAACCAATATGACTTGCTTCCTATTTCCCCAGCTTTCCCGGCCTCTGGTTCAGGGCCGCCAGCGTGTAGAAACTGATTTCCTGCCTCGACCGGCTCGGTACGGTACCACTCATCTACCCCGTTCTAATGAACTTCGCAAGGAACGTATCTACGTAGTACAGTCAGTACGTTCGTGCACTTCGTGGTGCGTGGCTGCCTACACTCAGGGCTCCATTCTTTCCTCGAACTTTTTGACTGTAGTAGTACGTAACCTCGTTCAAGAATAAATAAGGCATGTATAAAAAAATTATAATACATTTCCCTTTCTTTGCGTGAAGTTATTTTAACTAAGCTGAACGAAATGTAATATAATCTCCATTTTCCTACTCTGTATTTAATGTTTTGAAATTTGAAAATTTATATCTTTCAATATTTTAATAAAAAAACTCGGCAATTTGTTGCGCGAAAATGTTAAGTAAACCTTGCATAAATAGTTTGTTGCAAACACAATGATTGATTACAAATATAAGCCTGTAAATAACTTCACATTTTGTAATAGATTTTAAAATACGATAGTTTGACACAGTGTAAACACATCAAAATGTAAGAATTTAACACTTGCTGAGGAGTCTACTTAAAGTGATTGGTATAAACATTGACTTTGGTACAGATGTGATACTCAAACGTAAATAACATTAACAATATTTTACTAACGCAATGTATTATAAGAAACGAATTTCGCACCGTGAATTACAAATAAATTTGGTGTCTACTCAAACTTTGGAATATAAGAAGCATATCGCCATTGATTTTCAGTTCTCTCTGGGAGCGATACATCGCAACGATAGTGATGTCGACGTGTTTCGAAACGATATTGAAAAGTGTATATGACACATTCCTAGTCACTGTGTGGCAATGCTGGAACATCGTACATCCAGCATTAATATCAGCGCAGAGACTTGGACGTCCTACCACGGGGATAGATAAACGACGGAGCTGAGGGTTTACCTTGTCGGTGGCCCGTTCGACGTAAGTCGTCGTGCAGGTTGGTACCGACGCGGCTGCGTAGCTTGGCAGGCGAGCGCAGACTGTCGGCGTGGAGGCTTGAGCTGCCCTCACCCCACCGATACCATCCTCCTTCCAACGTGTATTGATGGCGTATAGCAACCGTCCGACGCTACCTTCGACGTCATCAAGATTTGAATGTTACTGGACTCTAACCAACGAAACTTTCTGGGATGTTCCTCAATACACTGGTCAACATGTTTCTCGACTATAAAAGGGGGTTTCTTTCGTCTTGTTGGAGATAATGGATAGCGACCTCACGATGAGAACATTATAACTTGGCAGAAGCCATATCCTGCCATGTTTCATGAGGACATTTTATAGGGCATGTATAGGGAACAATTTTAAGATAAGTTTTTTTTATATTCTGTAATTCTGCAATGTTACAATATTTGTGCTGAGTATTTATTGCTATGGGAGCCCATTATTAAATGTAACTTCACGTAATTTTCATAACAAAAATTTTAATTGTCACGTATTTTAAAGCCTGTTTGGCTATTTGTATTTTTATAGTGCTTGTATTTTTTATATCGGCAGTTTATGAGAAAAACGAAAAAACAATAAGCCCGGAGATAAAGGAAAAGAAAACGAACAGTTTGTTGAATCATTTATCACAATTTTGGAGGTTAATTTATCTTTTATTCCAATTCATATCAGGAAATGGTTTAATTGTCGCGATTTATTGCGACTGTGTTATTTGTTTTTACTCTGCTATTTAAACTCTGCCGCTTGAAGCTATTTGGTAGGACCCATTTTGCTTAAATGAGTGGAATGGAAGGAGGGGGAGTTGAACGTCACTGTCATGAAGTGGTGAGGTTTCCTGCGGGTGCTCCCGCTCTGTGACAACTGGATGGAGTACGTTTCCCCTGCTCCGGTACTGTAAAAGGACACACAGTGACTGGTTTGAAAATTAATTGTTAAGTAATTCCTTGATACATAAAAGCACAGCGCAGTGATGTTCAAAACAAAATAATTAATTTTGTCGTTACTCAAGGTAGTTACTTTAATAATCTGAAATATTAACAGAAGATGCTATGTTGTGAACTAAAGTTGAACTAGTAATTTGGTTGATCTNCAGGGCCGCCAGCGTGTAGAAACTGATTTCCTGCCTCGACCGGCTCGGTACACTTCCACTCATCTACCCCGTTCTAATGAACTTCGCAAGGAACGTATCTACGTAGTACAGTCAGTACGTTCGTGGACTTCGTGGTGCGTGGCTGCCTACACTCAGGGCTCCATTCTCTCCTCGAACTTTTTGACTGCAGTAGTACGTAACCTCGTTCAAGAATAAATAAGGCATGTATGAAAAAATAATAAAAGATTTCCCTTTCCTTGCGTGAAGTTATTTTAACTAAGCTGAACGAAATTCAATATAATCTCCATTTTCCTACTCTGTATTTAATGTTTTGAAATTTGAAAATTTGTATCTTTCAATATTTTAATAAAAAAAAACTCGGCAATTTGTTGCGCGAAAATGTTAAGTAAACCTTGTATAAATAGTTTGTTGCAAACACAATAATGTATTACAAATATAAGCCTGTAAATTACTTAACATTTTGTAATAGATTTTAAAATACGATAGTTTGACACAGTGTAAACACATCAAAATGTAAGAATTTAACACTTGCTGAGGAGTCTACTTAAAGTGATTGGTATAAACATNACACAGTGTAAACACATCAAAATGTAAGAATTTAACACTTGCTGAGGAGTCTACTTAAAGTGATTGGTATAAACATTGACTTTGGTACAGATGTGATACTCAAACGTAAATAACATTAACAATATTTTACTAACGCAATGTATTATAAGAAACGAATTTCGCACCGTGAATTACAAATAAATTTGGTGTCTACTCAAACTTTGNTACTAACGCAATGTATTATAAGAAACGAATTTCGCACCGTGAATTACAAATAAATTTGGTGTCTACTCAAACTTTGGAATATAAGAAGCATATCGCCATTGATTTTCAGTTCTCTCTGGGAGCGATACATCGCAACGATAGTGATGTCGACGTNAATATAAGAAGCATATCGCCATTGATTTTCAGTTCTCTCTGGGAGCGATACATCGCAACGATAGTGATGTCGACGTGTTTCGAAACGATATTGAAAAGTGTATATGACACATTCCTAGTCACTGTGTGGCAATGCTGGAACATCGTACATCCAGCATTAATATCAGCGCAGAGACTTGGACGTCCTACCACGGGGATAGATAAACGACGGAGCTGAGGGTTTACCTTGTCGGTGGCCCGTTCGACGTAAGTCGTCGTGCAGGTTGGTACCGACGCGGCTGCGTAGCTTGGCAGGCGAGCGCAGACTGTCGGCGTGGAGGCTTGAGCTGCCCTCACCCCACCGATACCATCCTCCTTCCAACGTGTATTGATGGCGTATAGCAACCGTCCGACGCTACCTTCGACGTCATCAAGATTTGAATGTTACTGGACTCTAACCAACGAAACTTTCTGGGATGTTCCTCAATACACTGGTCAACATGTTTCTCGACTATAAAAGGGGGTTTCTTTCGTCTTGTGNAAACTTTCTGGGATGTTCCTCAATACACTGGTCAACATGTTTCTCGACTATAAAAGGGGGTTTCTTTCGTCTTGTGGGAGATAATGGATAGCGACCTCACGATGAGAACATTATAACTTGGCAGAAGCCATATCCTGCCATGTTTCATGAGGACATTTTATAGGGCATGTATAGGGAACAATTTTAAGATAAGTTTTTTTTATATTCTGTAATTCTGCAATGTTACAATATTTGTGCTGAGTATTTATTGCTATGGGAGCCCATTATTAAATGTAACTTCACGTAATTTTCATAACAAAAATTTTAATTGTCACGTATTTTAAAGCCTGTTTGGCTATTTGTATTTTTATAGTGCTTGTATTTTTTATATCGGCAGTTTATGAGAAAAACGAAAAAACAATAAGCCCGGAGATAAAGGAAAAGAAAACGAACAGTTTGTTGAATCATTTATCACAATTTTGGAGGTTAATTTATCTTTTATTCCAATTCATATCAGGAAATGGTTTAATTGTCGCGATTTATTGCGACTGTGTTATTTGTTTTTACTCTGCTATTTAAACTCTGCCGCTTGAAGCTATTTGGTAGGACCCATTTTGCTTAAATGAGTGGAATGGAAGGAGGGGGAGTTGAACGTCACTGTCATGAAGTGGTGAGGTTTCCTGCGGGTGCTCCCGCTCTGTGACAACTGGATGGAGTACGTTTCCCCTGCTCCGGTACTGTAAAAGGACACACAGTGACTGGTTTGAAAATTAATTGTTAAGTAATTCCTTGATACATAAAAGCACAGCGCAGTGATGTTCAAAAAAAAATAATTAATTTTGTCGTTACTCAAGGTAATTACTTTAATAATCTGAAATATTAACAGAAGATGCTATGTTGTGAACTAAAGTTGAACTAGTAATTTGGTTGATCTNTTACTTTAATAATCTGAAATATTAACAGAAGATGCTATGTTGTGAACTAAAGTTGAACTAGTAATTTGGTTGATCTGCATGTCACCGGCAATTTTAACGAATAGAGTAGGCCTAATTTTTAAACCTGGTCTAAAATCTATCCTATTTTCTTCATGTTAACTCCTTTGACTAAAAATAAATGTACATAGTTTACTTTACACTTTTCCGCAAGTCTGGGCAAAAGACGTGCCAAACTACCCAAGCCAAAGTGATTAAAATCATGGCTGGCCATGAATTAAGCCAATCAGAAGAGGGTGGCAGTGATTAACTGCAAATGGAGCCAAACAGACTGGATTGTCTTCTCTAACTGGCCACCTGGGCAGCCAGTCAGAAACAAGATCATCTGAGGCCTACAATATAAAAACATCATCCAGCTCCTGGAAATCTGTTGCAAACAATAATTATTTATAATGCAGAAAAAACAGGGAGCTCTTGAGGTGGAATACAAAGATAATAGTTCAGTGCCCAAGTAAAGTACAGATACTCGGTAAACATATACCACCGTATCGCATACAATTAATTGGCTCTACAAAAAACCCTTTCCTTACATAAATTTTAAACTAAAAATTGTTAAGGTTAGAGCATCACAAAAAAATGGGATATTAAAACAGAAAATATACGAAAGAGCATTCATAACTGGATAGACTTAAAACGGTCGCCTACCTCGAGCTGTTTGAGTGTTTTAGACTCAGAAGCGCGGGTGTGATAAGGGCGAAATTGCCGCGCAAATCAAGGGCACCGCCGCCACTAAGCGCAAGACTCTGAACTGACATGGATACAGCAGTCTAGGGAAAAATCAGTTTCTATCGATGTTGGAGGGCTTGAAAATTATATTCATANGAACTGACATGGATACAGCAGTCTAGGGAAAAATCAGTTTCTATCGATGTTGGAGGGCTTGAAAATTATATTCATTGCAAGCGTGATGTCTTGAAAGTGCCATTCCGCCCTCGTACGGGATATGTTTTCTTTCCGTAGGTAAAGATGTGGGGCACATTTAATAGTTTCGTCAAAAAAATAGTTTTTCAAACATGCTGAAATGAAATTCAAGCGCCGCGTTCTGGATACCAGATGACTGATGCAATATACTGTCAGGACATTGGTGTAAATATAGTCTGTCTCACAAACGAATGCAAATTTGTTGACGGTTAGGAAGGCAGTCCTGTTTACAGCTGTTTCCATGGACACAGCTGTCTTCCCCCACCACAGACTATGTTTACACAAAAACACTCAGCTGACCGTCAACCTGCCCAGTATATCAACAGAAAATATTTTGCCATGAAAATAACTGTACAGAAGAATCAGTGGCGTGTACTGAAGTGTTGCAAGGTAAGCTCAGTGCTGTACACATTCGGCACACGTAGCAGGAATCAGTAACCAGATTGGAATCGCAAGAAACTGGATGTATTGCGGCCACCCACGAGAGAGCGGAAAAGCACTCATACACACGTGCTGTGACGTCAAATGCACTACTACATTTAAGTGGCCGATGTGTTAACTAGCAAACGATTAGGTATAGCACAAAGCAAAACACAGCTTCCCTTGGAACAGTTCACCACACGCCGCTGATAATAATACTTTCATAACTGTAAAAAAAAAAAAATGTGCACTTGTTCATGAGACAGACTATAGAGCTGTTTTCTAGAGTTTTCTTCCCATCTGCAAGCGTCGCAGTGAGGGTCTAATGGGCGGCGCGGAGCTATGAATCAAAACGCCACGCGCTATGGGAGGTACGTTAAACGCAGTACGAAAGCCTAGTTACACGCCTGCTAGCCGAGAATGATGGCATCGATTACATGCTGGGCTCTGGGAACCCGTAGTGGATATACGTCTTTAGTGGGAGTTAACCGCCCAGTTACAAGCCCCGCGTGATGGACTCTTTTCCTTCGGAAAAAGGGAAGGAAATCGAAGCCGAAAAGAAACGGACGTTCAGGCGACAGAAGGAGACGAAGGTAGGTTTTTAAGGCCCCTATCAGCGGCCATTAATCAACGAGGGCTGCGACCCGACAGCCAGCACGTTCGCCAATCAGGTCACGGGCCCGCCGCTTTGGGTGCGGAATCCTTAAACAGCCCGCGCTGACCACGAAAGGTCAACCAGGGTACAGCTAAGCCCCCGAGCCGCGGGAGAGAGCCTTCGTTTACGAGCTTTCGAACACTTGCGACTGCAAAGACGGCGATTACGAAATTACGGGCTCTTTTCCCGAGCGAACTTTACGTTTCGTCGAGAAGAAAGAAGATCGCAGGCGTAATCTCGGTTCTTACAACTTCGAGGCTTTGTTTGATCCCCCGATATGACAGGGAATTATTTGAAAACCTCTTCGAAACTCGTCACGTTTAATCGGTCCACGAAGTGACAGGAATGACGGAATTCATCCGATAGTAAATCTGAGCATGATACCGAGCAGGTCTGGTCATGCAATAGC
This sequence comes from Clitarchus hookeri, assembly GCA_002778355.1. NCBI lineage: Eukaryota > Metazoa > Arthropoda > Insecta > Phasmatodea > Phasmatidae > Clitarchus > Clitarchus hookeri. The sequence goes on from NQII01003582.1 coordinate 106,428, forward strand.
GCGAATGTATCGCATTCAAGAAGCCGTAGGTTCGATTCCATCCTTCATAAAATGTTTTCCCAAGTGGGCTTCCGCCTGCAATCCAGGGTAATTCTGTTTAATTCCCTTAGTATGAAACCCAGCGAGGTAGAGCAGTGGTAAAATCACTGAACTCGGAATCGGGAGTACGTGGGTTCGTTTACTGGTCTGGCCTTTCTGTTTTCGGTTTTCTATACTTTTCCGAAATCCCTCCAGGAGAATTTTGGGTTGGTTCTTTACTAAAGGCTACGGCCAATTTATCCCCCGTTCCTACTTATCTGAGCAATTTGCACCGACTCTAATAACGTCGCTGTCGACCAGACGTTAAGTCGGACCTACCTACACATATACCTTAGAATAGACCTTTCGAATTCACTGACCAAAATTTGGGTAAACCTCACTGCACAGAAGGGCATAAAAAAAATCCCTTGGCGAACCGGTGGGGTCGCTCCCGCATTTTCGCATGTGGGAGTTGTGCGGACGATACCACTGGTCGGCGAGTTTTCTCGGGGATCTCCCATTTCCCCCGCCCTTGCATTCCGGCGTTGCTCCATACTCGCCTAGCTGCACCTTCATCGGCTCTTAAAACCTCGAGGTTAAGAACCGCACAAATCTCTTCACTCACTCGCCCTTGGCGAAATTACACGCAGGCCTGCCATACCGGGAAATGTAATTCATCCTGAAGTGACGTCGTTATTCATTGGTAATGTAGTCAGTACAGTTATTTACTTGAGCAAAATGGCAATTTAGGCCGTGTACGTTGTTGGAACATGAGGTCGGAGTTTCATGTGCAACGGCAACCCATTATGGGTGCATCTCGCGTAGCCAACCAGGTAACTGTGTTCACGTGACAGCAGTGACGGCAGCTCACCACCTTGTTTCCCGATACGTCTGGTTGAGCAAAGTCTGCAGGGGCGACTAATGCTGGATGAAGAGCGGTTCTACTTGTCCTGCTCGAGTGGCGTAGTTCGACGGGACGGCGCGCTGCTTGGCTGAGGCACAGAGTAAATAAGAATACAGAGGCGAAACAGCTGCATATTCCGCGAACTCCAGCCGCACACGCCACCAAAATGACGTCACCAGTAGAGACCTGAAGTATTCGCGGATTAATTTTGGGACAAGCTAGAATTCAAAACACGTGTGTTTATATAACTTTAGCCATTGGTCCACACGGCGTTTGACACATCATGGACAACGCTGGCCTAATCGTCGCCTTCCACTGTGACAACAGACAACCAATGTGCAGTTAATATCGGCATATCTACATATAAGTCTGTAGAGTCTAGCCTGCAGGTCATTGAACTCGCGAATTTTTCCGGTCTCTAGTTATCAGCCAGCAACATGTCTGAACGCCGTTCGCCGTACACCAATGAGCGCCTGGTGACCTACTTGCCAGCCTGTGGCCCAGCCGAGAGGGTACATTTCGCAGCACGCGGTAGCCGATCAGACAGAAGGCCCGTCCCTCGCACAACCAATCAGAGGACGAGTACCCCCACATCACAGAAGACCTGCGAGTTTCTGTACCGGCGCATCGGCTACGTCACCGGCTGGTTTGAATTTCAGTGGAAAGATTCGACCACCTTGTTGCAGCACCTTCTAAAACTCGTGAGACAGGAGTGGCGGTTCAAGCCTCACGATATGTATACACCGGCTTTTCAGTGAGACCGATAGACAATCTGGCGGAATATTTTATTGGGAAAGAACCACCTTGAAGGGGGTGGGGGGATATCTGTACGAAACTTCGAATCTGGAAAAGATCGAAGTAAGAAAAATTGATTCTTATTAAATATTGTAAAACAGATTCTTGCAAAAGTTTGTAAAAGTTAAAATGTAACTCACATTTGTATCGGCACGCAATTTTTTCCGTTAAACACTCTCAGTATATCCAAGGTTTTGTAAAGAATTATAATACGGGTATTCAATTTTAGCAAATAGGGGATTTTTAATTTTTCAAATATTTATGTAATTAGTATTTAAGTTTTACATTTTTTTTAAAGGGCGCTGGAAGGAAAAAATGATGTGCCCGAATATACAGCAATAAAAAGCAACTTCTAAAAAAATTTAAGGTCACCTTCTTACTTGCTTTTAACGTATCTATAGCATGATTATATACCAGTTCAAGTGTTTTACATATCATTATGTTTGATATGATGACTATGGAGTTTTGGGTATAGTCCATTCACGGTTACTTCGAACTTTTCTGAAGCCCTGCTTAAGTTCTACTTCCAAGATATTCCTCCGCCTCATGCAAACAAAGTTTACCTGAATCTAGAAAATTACACCAGAGGGACACTGCACTACATTTGTGCGCATTCGGTGTAATAATATTTTGCATAAGAACTAGTTCTTACTAGTCATTACCAACACACTTGTTTTCTCACTGTATCTTATTCATATTAATTATGATTGTAATGATATAATTTAAGAATAAAATATAAGTAAAACTTTAATTTAACTGAAAATAATGCACTTTTGTGTTAACGTCCCTGCCTACCTAGCCGGCAGCCGCGAACTTCAAACGGGGAATAAATGTTAAACGAAATTCCTCCTCATTGCGTCAATTTTATAGATAACTATTTCAAACAAAAACATTTTGACGCAACTTTCTCAGAGAATATAACTACATAAAATTATTTTAAAAAATTATTTATTCTTTTTTTTTTTTTTTTATAGGTAAATTTAAATTGTACACTTTAGAAAAATAATGTATTGAACAAAAACAATCGGCAAGATGTCTTAACATAGCAACATTCCTTAAGAAATTTCACGTAGAATACTTTCTGCTTGAAATAGTTATCCTTAAAATTGACGCAATGAAAAAGAATTTCGTTTAACATTGGTTCCCCATTTTAAGTTCGCGGCTGCCGGCTTGGTAGGCAGGGCCGATATGTATAAAATGTATGTGATACATGGCATATAGAAGGAAATAATAAACTCGTCACACATGGAGCGATTTTTTAAAGGTTAGATTCAAAAAGTGTGAAGCAACTGCGAATAGACAATAGTCCATGCAGCGATGGTTGGGGGTGTTACCTGAGTCTTCTGGGCGAAAGTCGAGGGAAAAATCAAGCCGCCGTTGCACGGCTTGGACGCGCAAGATACCGCTTTCCCGTGTGCGTGAGGTTGGCCGCACTGCCCCCCGCACATTCTGGGCTTGTTTGGGTGGAAGGGGGGGGGGGTGTCCACCGGTAAACCACATGTGCGGCGAGCTGCTCCGTCGACCTGCATCTTCGTCGCTGGCGACGACGCAAAGGTATCACGTGTCGAGAGCGGCCGCGACATGTGGTAACACCGTGCTTCTCGGCTGTTCACGGTAAACTGAGCACTTTTTTAAAGCCCTGCTCAAGTTATACTAGTATATCTATATACACTTGTATGTACTTGTACACGCCAAACTGATAACATCGCTCTCGACTGCCGCGCTGCGCGACTTATGTTTTTCCGACACGTAATATGCACGCGCGGAGCAGTTCATTCCGAACCAGGCTCTCGGCCGCTGTCACCACTGAACTGAACTACCCCGCCCCTTCGTGGAGCGGCAATTGAACCTCCCGACTCGCCACTCGCGTTCTGGTCTTCTATGCATTGTTTTCTCATTTTGATATCGCTGTATACTCGGCGAGTTCACGCGATCTCCGAAGTTAAAGTACGTCGGGCGTGGCCAGTACTTGGCTCGGTGACCGCCGTGTGCATTGGCGTACGCACACTCAGCAGCCGCAAAGGCACCTCAGGCCTCGCGCACAAAGGTGCAGCCCTTGGGCCAGAATCTCTGATTACACCGCAAATGCAGATGGAACCCTTAAGGCGATGGCATCCTTGTCATCTCGTGTTTATTTGTATTACAGAATAACTTACTGTTTTAATATTAAAATCCGAAACTCACCTGAACCCAGAACTGGTTGATTTCATTCTGTATATTCTCGTGTGAGACTGAAAAATAATGAATAATGATTTCGGCACAGACGTGAAAAACAACATGACCAATTTTATCTGAACAGTAAGTTACCGTGAAACAAAAATAAATCCAAGGTGGAAGAGATAACTACCTCCTTAAGAGCATCGTCTGCACACACACACACACACACACACACACACACACACACGCGCGCATGCACACACACACATCCATACACAAAGTGCACAGCTTCAGCCGTATAGTTATTATCAAAAACAAATTGTTCAACATTCGAGCGTTGTCTACTTTGTAATGCCATTTACGACATTTTTCACCTCGGAATACTAGTTGATGTTTTATACTTCCGTATCTTATGCACATTTACCGTAAAGTGAAAAAAAGTGTTAACACGAGTGTTTCACCATCTCATTTACTCTTGGTATTAAATTTCCTGTTCGGGCTACTTGATATAGCACCACGGACTTGCATCACTCTTTTGTCTATGGTCATGCGGTAGCGTGCCTGACTTGCATTCGGGAGGTCATGGGTTCGATCCCGGCTGCACTCGAGGTGGTTTTCCCCTGAAGTGGACTTCCCACCCCCACTGGCAGGCGACTGGTGGTGCAGTACACACCCTCCCAGTTCCCTGCCCTGTACTGCCATATAAAGGGCCCAGAGCTATTGGCGTGCACATAATAATAAATAAGATTAATAAAATAATTGCACCACAAAATGATGGGGCAACAACTGAAAGTATTATGAGGCTAGTCGACGAAGGCAAGACTGATACAGGAATCGTTTACGAGCTACTTATGAACTTGGTAACTAGGATTCATGACGGGAAATTTTATTAAGGATGGCAAAGGTATTTATAACCACATTTCTGAAGATTTATCAATATAATCATTAATAATTTTTGATAATTAATTGACCATACGACGCGACCTCCACGCCTACCTGGAGCTGTTTTTCGTATTTCAGGCCGAGAAGTGCGGAAGCGACAAGGTCTATACTACCACGCGCATCAAGTACGTATTCGCCGCTACGCGCAGGGCTCTTAACTGTCGTGAAGTCTTTTCGTGGTACTGAGTGTACCTGTGAAATTTAAAGTGGCGACTCTATGATTTTATTGGTAGAAAAACTGTGGTAAGGTTAAGTGCAGGTCCTTCGAGTACTTTTGTATTTATTTGACCCAAATATTTAGAGATACAGATCTTTGAGGGGAAAAAAAGTTTTTAAACTATGCTTGAATGCTTCGAAAACTGTGTTTCTAATGTGCGTGATATCTTGGAAGTAATCAACACGCATAGTTTAAGTGTGCGCTGTTTTCGTAGATTAGCACATCGGGCGGATGTCTAATAAGTTAGTGTCATGGAAAAAACAGGATTTCAAACACACTGCAACACAGTTCAGGCAACAAGTAGAATGGATCCTTCAGACCACAAAGCTCTGGGTTCGAATCCCAAGAAAGCTACGCGTAGTGTCCTTGTGCCGCTGGGTAGTGCAAATTTAGTATAGTGAAGTACATATATAGTTCGTATTCCGATTAACTTCTTGGCATATTATAAAGCAACAAATAAAACAGAGCATTACAAATATATATGGGTTAACTTTCCACAAATAAAAATATCTACACGACGAAAAACCAGTTTTTTAAAGAATTATTTGCAAAGCTCGCTGTAAAAGTCTTTTATGTTTTGAAAAGCCTGATATTCTATTTTAAATAATTTATAGAGGCAGAACAACAATCACCTTGCACATTAAGGAAGTGCTAACGCCATACAGTTATCTTAACGGGCACTATTTCGTCGTCTGCCCATAATAAAAAAAGAAACGTTTCTACCCTTACGATATTCTCTTCTTTGCGAAGTCGTAAAACGCTGCACACCCCGTTCCAGAGTTCGGTAATGGTTCGCCATTTCGGCAAGTTCTTATCCCGCCAACAAGGGACGCAACTTTAAATGGCCGCAGACCTTTTGCCGTGTGCTTTTCCCTGGGGCGTGATCAATACACTCCAATTAAGGGGAATTACGTGTAATGTGGGCCTTCACTAGCTCATTAAAAGAGGCAAGATTTTGGTAATAATTTTCGCGCTTATCGATACATTAAACTGCGGTAATTTTGAACTGGTAATGGACTTAATTATGTAATGTACCGACACTTTTTCCCGTGATTTAATGCAGTATTTTCTGTACCTCAATATTCCTTATGATTCAAGAGCAATCATACTTTATTACTACTGTAACTCACCAAGGTACATACAACCGGGAAGTATTTCATTAGATCTTCTGGTAGGCCTGTTGAGAGAATAAATTTAAAAAACAAGTGAGCGTATAGTGTAGGACACGCGCGCGAGAGACCTTACTAAGTCGCCATCTTGAATCACACTGGCATCAGGAACTAGTTGTGGTGACGTCATTGCTGTTGGAGAAAATAGGTCCACGCGGAAAGATATAAAGTCTTATTGGGCAAAACAAAAAATATTATTACAAAAGACGCAACTAGGCCAATTATAATTGAATTTAATTAGCATAGACAAATATATCTACATAAAATAACATGAGTATAACGTGTGCCTATTGCTATCTTCATGTACTGTATTAACGATTCTTCACTGATTTTCAGTCAGTGAACAAGTAAGTCTTTTCCAAAACTGCATTCCTACTATTTTCGCAAATGAACTATTTTGATAGACTAAACACCATAGTTTATAAAATAGCGATTATCTTATTACCAATAAAAGTTTTGTGTTCATTACAAAATAATTAGTATATCCACATACAATCTTGCAACATAAAAAAGAACTTCACGTTTCAGTGAATCTCATGGCCATGTTTCAGAAAGCTACTCCGAGAGAAGAGTAATTTAAGAGAGGGTAAAACCTGAGCAAAACTAGAGTAAAAGTAGTTTGGGAACGAGTTTACTTTATTTTGGACGTAATCGGTTTCTCCTCTCAACAATTCACCTATCTGAAGTAAAAGTTCTTATAATATTCTAGATACACTAAATAAATATGTTTATGATAAGCTAATCTTGCCATAACCGAATCAAAAACTTTATGTTTTAAAATGCAGAACTGTATACAATTTACCCTTTAAATTAAAAATACGGAATTGGTAAATTTGTAGTTTACACATTTCCATTTGTGTAAGCATCCAGAACGTGCATATTTTCTTTCGTTNTTAGTTTACACATTTCCATTTGTGTAAGCAGCCAGAACGGGCATATTTTCTTTCGTTTTCCTTAATTAAACTGAACCTCACGACATTTTCCACTTAACCCATCGTTACTCGCCGAAATAATATGAGAAAAAATTATCCTNAAAAAAAGTTTTTAAACTATGCTTGAATGCTTCGAAAACTGTGTTTCTAATGTGCGTGATATCTTGGAAGTAATCAACACGCATAGTTTAAGTGTGCGCTGTTTTCGTAGATTAGCACATCGGGCGGATGTCTAATAAGTTAGTGTCATGGAAAAAACAGGATTTCAAACACACTGCAACACAGTTCAGGCAACAAGTAGAATGGATCCTTCAGACCACAAAGCTCTGGGTTCGAATCCCAAGAAAGCTACGCGTAGTGTCCTTGTGCCGCTGGGTAGTGCAAATTTAGTATAGTGAAGTACATATATAGTTCGTATTCCGATTAACTTCTTGGCATATTATAAAGCAACAAATAAAACAGAGCATTACAAAANAGTACATATATAGTTCGTATTCCGATTAACTTCTTGGCATATTATAAAGCAACAAATAAAACAGAGCATTACAAAAATATAAGGGTTAACGTTCCACAAATAAAAATTACTACACGACGAAAACCAGTTTTTTAAAGAATTATTTGCAAAGCTCGCTGTAAAAGTCTTTTATGTTTTGAAAAGCTTGATATTCTATTTTAAATAATTTATAGAGGCAGAGCAACAATCACCTTGCACATTAAGGAAGTGCTAACGCCATACAGTTATCTTAACGGGCACTATTTCGTCGTCTGCCCATAATAAAAAAAGAAACGTTTCTACCCTTACGATATTCTCTTCTTTGCGAAGTCGTAAAACGCTGCACACCCCGTTCCAGAGTTCGGTAATGGTTCGCCATTTCGGCAAGTTCTTATCCCGCCAACAAGGGACGCAACTTTAAATGGCCGCAGACCTTTTGCCGTGTGCTTTTCCCTGGGGCGTGATCAATACACTCCAATTAAGGGGAATTACGTGTAATGTGGGCCTTCACTAGCTCATTAAAAGAGGCAAGATTTTGGTAATAATTTTCGCGCTTATCGATACATTAAACTGCGGTAATTTTGAACTGGTAATGGACTTAATTATGTAATGTACCGACACTTTTTCCCGTGATTTAATGCAGTATTTTNCGGTAATTTTGAACTGGTAATGGACTTAATTATGTAATGTACCGACACTTTTTCCCGTGATTTAATGCAGTATTTTCTGTACCTCAATATTCCTTATGATTCAAGAGCAATCATACATTATTACTACTGTAACTCACCAAGGTACATACAACCGGGAAGTATTTCATTAGATCTTCTGGTAGGCCTGTTGAGAGAATAAATTTAAAAAACAAGTGAGCGTATAGTGTAGGACACGCGCGCGAGAGACCTTACTAAGTCGCCATCTTGAATCACACTGGCATCAGGAACTAGTTGTGGTGACGTCATTGCTGTTGGAGAAAATAGGTCCACGCGGAAAGATATAAAGTCTTATTGGGCAAAACAAAAAATATTATTACAAAAGACGCAACTAGGCCAATTATAATTGAATTTAATTAGCATAGACAAATATATCTACATAAAATAACATGAGTATAACGTGTGCCTATTGCTATCTTCATGTACTGTATTAACGATTCTTCACTGATTTTCAGTCAGTGAACAAGTAAGTCTTTTCCAAAACTGCATTCCTACTATTTTCGCAAATGAACTATTTTGATAGACTACACCATAGTTTATAAAATTGTGATTATCTTATTACCAATAAAAGTTTTGTGTTCATTACAAAATAATTAGTATATCCACATACAATCTTGCAACATAAAAAAGAGCTTCAATATTTAGTGAATCTCATGGCCATGTTTCAAAAAGCTACTCCGAGAGAAGAGTAATGTAACAGAGACTAAAGCCTGAGCAAAACTACAGTAAAAGTAGTTTGGGAACGAGTTTACTTTATTTTGGACGTAATCGGTTTCTCCTCTCAACAATTCACCTATCTGAAGTAAAAGTTCTTATAATATTCTAGATACACTAAATAAATATGTTCATGATAAGCTAATCTTGCCATAACCGCATCAAAAACTTTATGTTTTAAAATGCAGAACTGTATACAATTTACCCTTTAAATTAAAAATACGGAATTGGTAAATTTGTAGTTTACACATTTCCATTTGTGTAAGCATCCAGAACGTGCATATTTTCTTTCGTTTTCCTCANTTCTTTCGTTTTCCTTAATTAAACTGAACCTCACGACATTTTCCACTTAACCCATCGTTACTCGCCGAAATAATATGAGAAAAAATTATCCTCTTGGCAAGATGTTCAAAGAGTGCAGCATTGGGGCACAGCCAAGAGCGAGTAAAACAGCTACTCAGAGTGTTCTGGGACAGCTGGAAAGTAAGATCCGCTCGAAGAGTTACGTTCTGGAACGTCTCGTCGACAGCGAGGTCATTAGAGGCGGAGCAAGTTGCTCTGACATGCAGAAGCGTGGAAGGAATCGGCCATGGCCTGAGGGAAGGAACCACCCGAGCATTCCCCTCGAGTGATCTCGGGAAATCACGGAGAGCCGAAATCAGGACTGCCGGAACGGGATTCGAACCCATGCGAGTGCGAAGGTTTGCAATCGCGCCGTATCACTGGTCATCTCCCGGGAAATATCTGTCATCAGTAGTGGATTTTAAGGTATCCGCCTACCTGCCGCTTGAACTGCGTTGCAGTGTGATTGAAATCCCCCCCATATTTTTTTTTTTTTTACGAAACCATTAACCGTATCTCCATCAAACCAGTTTACGAAAAGAAAACGCACTTCAGACGAGGTACGTTTAATGCTCTCAATACATCACTCATATTATAGGAAATATTCCCGATCCCTCCAACACAGCTAAAAACGGCATTGTTACACTGCTGTATCTCANGCTGTATAATATAACATACTGGTCGGAAACATGCGAAACTATTACAGGGACCTGCACTGACCCTTGCTGCGGACTTTCCACCAATAAAATAATAGGGTCATCGCTTAAAGTCCCATAGGTACACGCAGCACGGCGGAAACAATGCACACCAGTTCAGCGCTTTGCGCGTAGGAGTGGTTCGGCACCAGGCGCGCGTGTCAGTTTCGACCTTATCGCTCGTTTGTTTCTGAGACTCAAGCGCGCTGAAAAGCTCCAAGTAGGCGGCGCCCTTAATACCGTGCACGTGCTATGTTTGGCCGATGTTTACATCTTCACAGACACAGAGGAGCGAGTGAGTGAAGAGATTTGTGTGGCAACATCGATGTATTGAGAGCCGATGAGGGTGAAACGACGTATGGAGCAGCGCCGGCGACCCCGCCGGGAATCGAACCCTGTCCGCCTAGGTGGGAGGCCGGGTAGTCAAACCACTACACCACCGCGGCCCCTCAGAGGAAGAGTCCGGTTTTAGACATGGATGGGTTTCGGTACGATTACATGGGCGGGGAAGGAATGACGCAGCACGTTTACCTGCGTGGGACGACAGCAAAGACGTCACGTGCGGTTTCTCAAGGTCACCGGGGCGAAGCTAAAAGAGAATAACCACGCAACGGTGGGAGGACAGTTGCAAATTCCACAACGCGGGATGATGTCATCGGCATTTTCTCTGCTGTTTCCTTCCTTTTCTTCTTTTCGGACGCCCCGGCATCTCGAATGAGTATGTGCAGAACCGTGATATATAAACACGAAACGTTATTTGCGCAAGTATAATGTAACTGTGCAGATGCGAGGAAAGAATCAACCAACAAGGATCTGAAGACTTTTAGTAGTATTAGACGAGGCCAAGTTAAAAGCGCCCGTTTACCTGAAACCGTTTTCCGCTTTTGACGCTCGCAAGACAGGAAGCAATAAGGGCGACACTGGCATGCGCATCAAATGCTCCGTCGCCTCTACGCGCAAAGCTCCGGACTGATATGTATGCTTTCCGTCGTACGAAGGTAACTGTGGGCGCGTTGATCCCATAATTTTATTGGCGTAAAGTGTGTAGCAATGCCCAATGCAGGACCCTATACTAGTTTCATAAATATTCATCCAGAATATTTAAAACTAAAACAGTCTGAAAATTCTGGTTTTTGCCACGTTGAAGAGCTTCAAAATAGTATTTGCAATAAGCGTGATATGTTGAAAGTTGTATTCCGCCACTATATGAATTGTTATTTTTTCGTATGCAAACATATTGTGAACACGTGAAATAGTTTATTACAAAACACTTTTCAACTAACTTTGTGCGTATTGAGACGGATGCTGAAAGGGCAGCATTAAAAAATTAATTAATTTTGATAAAAAGTTTGGATGCTTCTTTCCAATACCGAAGTGTATTTTCTGAGCGATCAAAAATGCTACAAATAGTTGTTGGTAGAACAAAATGTTAGACACAAAACACCAGGGATGACTCGGACATATTATCTGCCATGCTCATAGTGACGACACATTTTTTCAGTGTCTACTTTAAATATCGTTTATGTACAGCCAAACTAGAAGGACCTGTTTTCCTTAACTTTATATATGCACATACATACAAGCCCGTTGCACATATATAATGGTAATGGAAACATACTGCGATGTACAGATAAGATCCAGAATGTCTTGACCTAACAAAGGGGTTTCCTAAAGGACAATGTACACTGTAGAGCCAAAAAAACTGGTATAGGCGTGCGTATGCAAATAACAAAGGTATGGAACCAATCAGAGTAACGCGATGCTGTCGGCAGCGCCTATATAAGACAACAAGCGTCTGGCAAAGTTGCTAGATCGGTTTCTGCTGTTACAATAGCAGGTTATCAAGATTTAAGTGAGTTTGAACGTGGTGTTATAGTCGGCGCACGAGAGATGGGACATATCATCTCCGAGGTAGCGATAACATTAGGATTTTAGCGTACGACCATTTCACGAGTGTACCGTGAACATCGGGAAGCCGGTAAAACATCAAATCTTCGACATCGCTGCGGCCGGAAAATTATCGTGAACGAACAGGACAAACGACAACTGACGAGAATCATTAAACGTGAGAGACGTGCAACCCTTTCTCAAATTGGCGCAGATTTCAATGCTGGGGCATCAACAAGTGCCAGCGTGCGAACTATTCAACGGACCATCATTGATATGGGCTTTCAGATCCAAAGGCTCACTTGTGTACCGGCAGGTGTACAAGTTTTTTTGGCTCTTCAGTGTACAAGGTTGTTAAATGTGCAAAATAATTTATGTTCCCATTATATAACAGAGCGTTTTTTCAACAACCACTATATATCTATCTAGCCATACACAAATTAGTACAGTTTTGAGTTTAACAAAACTTGTTTTGCGTCCATATTGTGGGAAATTGCATCTTCAGTCATGTGGACTCGTTGAATAAGTATTTTCGCCTTGGATATATTTTTGTAGTGAACGCGGGAAAGTAGTAGCAACAGCAGCAACCTCAAAGTCAGTACTAACCCATTCACAACCCACTGAATTCAATTGTTTAAATGACGCAGGGGAAGGTTATTTTTGTCCTTTACTGCACACTGCATGCGAGGTTCAGTGCCTAAGGATCTTCCCTGTCGGAATCTGATTCGTAAACCATGCTACTGTTCCTGTTTATGAATGGTTCATGCCATATTATTGCAACCGAACGGGAAGCCGAAAGCTTAGCGTATGTGACAACGAAACAAATGTTACGTTGGCTTAAATATCTACAGCGGGGCAGATTTCTCATCTTAAGACTCTTTGCTTATTTGCTTACCAGACTTTAAAATAAAGGTTTGCCTGTGTAGCATAAGGGCAGTGTGTTGAATGTGTTTAATGTTGGTCTCAAAGGGCCAATCTCGCAGAACACACGTTCTTCGCCGAATGTTTTGTACCCAAAATTGCTGGAGAAATGACACTCCCTGTTCGTTTAGAATACACTTCTGCACACGACGGGGGCGAAATTTTTTTTTTGCTCCCCATCTGAAAACAGTTGGTACATCTGTATGCTACTTGGTAAACTTTACAGCACCAATTACAGAAACGAGAACTTTTTCTCCCCCCTCACCCTGCACGTGGCGGACGCCATTAATGGAGACGGGCGGGTAGATTCAAGGGTGGCGCGAGAGGCATGTTGGAATTTCCCGAGTCGGGCGCGCAGAAACCTCATTTGCGAAAGTGAAAGGAAACGAAATTAATATCAGAATCTTTCACCACCCCCTACATCTCCCTTCACCCTTCCACCACTCTTTCTCTCCCCGACTCATTCCGACAAGAGCTTCAATTACTTCCAAGTAAATTAAGATCAATTATAAGTACCACGTGTTTTCCGTCCCGAGAACAATTTGCTGAAATTAAACATCAGCGCGGAAGGAGAGGGCGCTCAAGTACGTGGAAGACAAAAAAAAAATAGGAGAAGAGGAAAGTATTGCGCGAGTTATGGGGGTCGTGGCGAAAAGAAGATGCCAGGGGAGGAAAAGTTTCGGTCGAAAAATTGTTTGAAATTGGGAGGGACGGGAGCCGGACAGCATGTGTTTGGAATGGTTTCTTATAATCATCAACAAGCTAGGGCTACGGGAAGTAATCTCTCCCCCCCCCCTGCCGTACCCCTCTTCCGCGCAGAGAACTGTTGCCCGCAGATGTTGGGGAGACGCCGGCGCCATCTTCCCACTTCTCCACGCCTTTTATATCACAACCCGCCCGCGCCGTTGCTGCTGGAGGAAAGGGAGAAATAATTGCACGCAACAAAGTTGTCTCTTCTCGCAGAAACCACTATCCCCTTGATCTCTTTTCGAGTGCGGTCATTTTTATGCTCCGTAGCCCGCCGGGTCGAGTCGCACGAGCCATTAACTCGAGACGGAGGAAATGAAGACAGCTTGAATTTATCATTATTTTTGCCATATAACTGTTAAATTTTTTAATGTAATACAACTACTTATATGTTAAATAGGTTATGCATGCTTCATCAGATTGCTTTAAAATAAACGATGGCTGACTATTTGATTTTGTACTTGCCACCGACAAGAGGAAATAACTAAACCCTTTTCAAAATTGTCTTCAAAAATGAATGGTGATACACTACATTTTCGATAGAAAAATGAGCCTGTGGAAAAATGGAAAAGGATTTTCATTTCTAAACCATTAAATTCTCTGTTAAACATGTGCAGGGAATAAGAGAAAATAATCACGTAACACTTACAACTGTTTAACTGGTAGTGAATCAAGTCCAATTCGAAATCAGAAAAAAAAGTAGTCAAACATTAAAAAAAAGTTTCGGCAATAAACTGAAACTAGCTAACCTGTAGCTTCGATTCAATTCTTGCAGGTTTGTAAGGATTTAAACATATATATTTGATGCTAATAATTTTTGCAAAGCAAGTGCAGAAAATTTTAAGCTAATTTCAATCGTAGCATAAAAATTAACACAAGGCATATATTCCATAAATACTATGATTATAGCCTTCAGCTTCGAAACTAATTCAAACAGATTAATTTAAATGGCAAAAGTCTATATAATCTAATGTTACCAGAGTAACCACCATCTTAATTATATTGCAAAATAAGTAATAAACGCCGTGTGCGTATTCCACCGCACTCGTAAGTTAACATGTAAGACTGAAATAAAATATATTAAATTACTATTATTCCGAATGAGAGAGCTTTCAAAAGTGCTCACTTTACCGTGAATAGCCTATAATTAAATGCCACTAATATATGACCTAAGTAGTAGCACGTTTACAGAAACACTAACTATAAAAATTGACAAAGAAGATTTTTATAACACAGTGTTCGTTTTAAATAAATTTATGGAACTTGGTCATTGCAATGAAAGGTATCTCAAATATTCACAGAGCAGCAGGATAAAAACCTGTGAAAATACTGCAAATGAATTTCATGAAGGTATTTCATTACATCTGCCGGTGGTGCCCGATTAAGGCAGGTGACATATGCAACACTTAACTGACAAAAGTTACAAGAGCGACGCCGTTAAAGACAGACACCGCAAAGAATGGAACAGCTTGGATACGTGCATATTAAATACAGAGACTTGAAAACAGAATTATGCTAATCAGAAATAACGTATCTTTTACGCGCTTGCTGCTTCGCATCCCGCGAGAACAAGTGGAAGTGAAGGACAGCAGTTTTATGACAGCGGCGGCAGCAAGTCAAAGGATTGTTTCGAATAAACAGGCCGAGCGATAGACTGGTGGCCGCGTATCTGTTACAGAAAGCGAGCCGACACTATCATTCTTTTTGCAGCGCGCTGCTGACCCTGGTTGCATTAATTTCTGCATGTATCTGAAGAATGCTCTGGATTACTGACCTCGTTCTCTCAGCATGACTCGGTGTGCGTTGAACCTTCCAGATAGTCAGGCCGAACGATATAAAAGCGTGACAGGCCTCCGAGCCGAGTGGTTGATGAGTGAATGAGTGGCCGTTCCGAGCGATAGAAGACGAGCGATGAGAGCAGTGACGAGCGTAAGGGAAATCTGCGACTGCGAGTATCAAGCAGTGAAAGGTGCGGCTGGCAGGCTGGACTATTGGGCTAAATGTGTGAGTGAAAGACGTTACTAATGATAGCAACAGATAGACTTACCACGTGTTAGTGATAAGTATGCGTTTATTGACAATAACTAAACAGTGACATAAAGAAGGACGTTAATTAGAGTTGAAATAGACCTTAAATAGGCCTGCTCACTAAGAAATAAAAATAGTAAGAATGGAGAATATTTTAAAGCTGTAAATAATAGATGTGTGAATAAATTAGAAACCAAATTTAGTTCTTTAATTTCTTTTTATTAAGACCTCCATCCCTCAATAACTCAGATACGCCCCTCAATCGTCCCATGCAACAGCACTTAGTATTTGCTACTTCATAACGAGTCTTCAATATTCCAGACACAAGACGCTTGATTTGACAACGTTAATACATCATCTTTCAGTTTCTTTTACGTTTGATTATATGAACAACTTCCTTCTGATAGTTTTCAGCAGCACACAAAATTTATATAATCTACGTAATTTCGAATTCACACACGCGAAGAGAAAAGTTTTGGGTGATGATTTCCGTAAGTGTTAAGAACATTGTTTCAAACTTAACGGGAAAATAAAACTTCATTTTAAAAAATAGCGTGTTAGTGCTCATTGATGCACTCCGCTTAAGTTACCGGATAAATACCCATACAGAGTGAATTAAAAATTGGCTTAACTGAGCCAGCCCTGGTGATATTTTTCACAGTTTGTGCCACATTGGACATCTCACTCTGCAAGAACCAGTTTATTGCTCAGAGATCCACTCAGTCACTCTGGGTAAGTCCAGCTTAGGTTGATTATTCCTGGTTCACTCCGAGGAGCACCACGACAAAATTTACAGCAGCAGTGACGAGGCAGACTTTCAGAAAGTTGGATTACATACAATGTGAAATATTTTTCAGCAAACGTCCTAAATTGTAATGAAATATAAGTAAAGTTCTTTATAACCAAAAATAATGTGCTTTTATGTTAATATAAGTATAAAAGACTTGTGACACATGACATATTTAGGAAACAACCAAGAACGTCATTCACGGGGTGATTTTTCAAAGGTTTGATTAAAAAATTATGAAGAAACCGCGAATGGACTATAATAGGACACTGGGAAGCAGAATGAACGATGCACCGATTAATTCTTCGATGCACCTATAAACACCGAGAAAAAGGTTTTGTTGAATTAAAAAAAGTTTGTTTGGCGCAGCCAAATTAATTATTTCTTTAGGGACAATGAAAATTTTTGTTGTGACGAAACCAATCTCTTGTTTTCATTTGGTTGCCCCAAACTGTAAGATTCGGTTGGCGCAACTAAAGATTTGCTTGGCTCTAAGTACGTTAAACAGTGTCAGTTCAATAAAAAAAAAGTGAAAGCCCAACCGAGGTCAGAATATAGATCATCTGCGATCAAGCACTAGGCCCTAGCAACCTCAACTAAACTGACTACCGATGAATTTGGAATGATTTTAAATAAATACATTTTAAATACTACACGACGTTCGGAAATAAATATTTAAAATGTTACTGCTTTATTTAATAGTCTCTTGTTAGACTTGTATTACGATGTATATACGCACTACCGAGCACTGTTACTATCCTAAGTGTCACAAAAATCTGAACAAACCCTCGAGCTGTATTTCCGAACGAAGGCAATGACATGAGTGGTCAAACAAATGTATACAGTTGATTCAACAAAATATTTCGTTGACAGTAAAATTTATTTTGGTCCAACAGAGAGGTTTTATTTATTAAACACGTGCAATTTGTTTGATGAACAAAATTAATTTTGTGGCTTTTTAAGTTTTGTTTACTCAACAAAATATTACGTCGGGGAAACTAAATATATATTTTGGCCCTTTACAAACAAACATTTTGTTGGCCTTGTCACATGTTAGGCTAAAATATGGGGATCATATTATAGAATGTTGGGTACTTCACTCAGCATTTGACTTTTCGCTTAAACAGCTTTCAACACGACGCAAGATACATGCAAATCCCGTGCAAGATGGCGCTTTCGTGCTAAATCTCATGCAAGAATATATCGTGCAAGGCAGAGATCGCACGAAAGCAGGCTACATAGCATGTTATATTTACAGGAGAATGTTACACTAAACGAGCGATTCCATTGCTCGTTTTCTGCTAATCACGTGACCACCAAGAGAGGTAGTAGAACANATATCGTGCAAGGCAGAGATCGCACGAAAGCAGACTACATAGCATGTTATATTTACAGGAGAATGTTACACTAAACAAGCGATTCCATTGCTCGTTTTCTGCTAATCACGTGACCACCAAGAATATCAGAGAATATAGCTGCACGAAGAGGAACCAGGCTAAAATTATTCAGCATGGAGAACTCTTGAAAATGTTGTTTTGGTAATGGAATGGAGTATAGAAAGTGTTTAGGGAATTTTGGACTAGTACAAGGAATGTTTGTCATATTTAAAAGTCACTCTTTTAAAACGCACATGTGTTCATGATATTTAATTATTAAAATAATGGCTAGTGAGGTATTCCGAGGCCATCAACATTTTCTCCTGCAAGGAGGTATTTTGCTGCAAGTGTCATCTGCGGACTGTGAAATCTCCTGATAATCTCGCGGTTATGCGCTGAAATGATGACGAGATGTCATCTGCTGACGGGCAGTAGACTGCGGAGAAACAGATCATCGACGTGGTGGCGATGCGGATTGATGTGCAAGGTCTGGCGATTGAACTGCCCCGGCCAGAGATGTGGATGTCGCCCTCCCATTGTTCGGCGTGAAAGGCGATGGACAAACAAGGCCGTNCTCGAGGCGAGGGTGGAAGACCCTGGGGCGACGTCCTCGAGCAGCCGTGGCCAGACCCTCGACAGTCGAGGCTTGAGTGACCTCCCTCGGCCGGAGTCGTTACCGCTCAACAGGCGCCCGCGCGAGGGGCGACGACCGCCCTTAACGACGTTAGCCCGCAACGACGTGCTGGTTCCGCCACTCCCCTGCACCACCGACCTCTCACCTCGTCAACGGCCCTCATGCCCAGCCGTCTCCGATGACGGGAGTGCTCTGTGCACCGAGGTTGTCCTCACACACCAACATACCGGACTTCGTGTCTGTGAACAGCTCCAGGATTTCCGCAAGTGGGAATCTTGACGGACGATGTCGCTGGTATCTCCAGTTTTCCCCGCCTTTCTTGCATTCTGGCGCTGCTCTATACTCACCTCGCTTCACCTCAAACCCCCGATGTTAAGAGCCGTCCAAACCTTTTCATTCCACTTTGTATCTGTAGATGATCAGTGAAACTTCTTGCCTAGACTTGTATCCAACCATGATACAAACACATCTTGCCCGGGATTCGAGCTCGGAATTTTACTATCTTCGCTCCAATGCGGCGCTTGAAAAACGTCAGTGCATGTCTGATACCCGCGTTTTCATAGGGAGCTGACAAACGCGTATCCGACGTGTTTACATTGTTTGGCACTGGAAAAAATTAATAATACTTTAATGGTACATCACTTATACTGCAAACAGCATTTCGGATACCTGCAAAAAAGATGTAAACCTTCTTTCAGAAGGCTGTGGTTAAAGGCATTGTAGTCGTATTAAAATATGCTATAAACTTTTAAACAAATAGTATTGTTACCTGTTGCACCCTTCTCCCCTCACCTTCCAGCAAGGCGCCACGCGCGGCGAGTTACGCCACCGTGGAGGAGGTGAGACACCACTACCTGCTTGCCGTTACGTCACCTGGTGGGTAGGTTTGATTGAAAGCTACCTGGACTGGCTTCATAATCTCCCCCATCCCCCTTATGGAAAAGTTGGGTGGTAGCTCTTTGGTGAAACTTCTGGTAATATCTTTCCTCGGCGCAACCAAACTTGTAAAAAAGTATCTGGACTATGTTCCAACGACGCTATAAATACCAGCACAGCTGGAGAATTAGCAGTTCTTGTGTTAACCATCTGGCTGAAGTGCGGCAAACTGGCGAAGTTTGGTGCAGCGAGAGACATCAGCAGAGAGGACGGACGACGGTGGAGGATGTGAGACGACGGTAGACGAGTGTGTGTGGTGTGTGGACGGACGAGAGGGCATGGTACCCGACGAGTAGAATGTTACTGTGCATGAAAAGGGGGGGGGGGTCGGAACACCCTAGAACATTCCGGACAGGAGGAATGTGGACTTAATTAAGGCATGGCTGTATGGACATGTGATACAGACATTATTGTAAATACTGAAACTGTCAAATATGACCTGATTTGATAATATTTCTGTGAGGTGATGGACAATTATGTAAAAATTAATTGTAAATAGCAAGTGATAGCCATTTTTGTGAGATATTTTCTTCTTAGTGTTTGCAAAGAAATTGGGGAATTATTATTATTATTTACTTCCTTAAAACCTTCATCCCGTAAAGAACCTGGCTTAGCCCTTTGAATTTGAGAAATTGTAACAATATGAATGTCTTGTCGCATCTGAGATCAATAGTTGCGCACTGCGTAAAGAACAGACTGCACGCCAGTTCATTCTTACGTTTATGGAGTAATATGCCATTATATGTGCTTTATCGACTCTGTGCTTCCCACAAATATTACAGTTTGGCGCCCACGCAGCATGGCAACTCATGGACATCTAGGAACTAGATTATGTTTATCGTCACCCAAGCACCAGCTGATTAGGCAGTTATATATGACGGTCCCTATGCGCGTGGGATTGAGATACGCTACAGTTGGCCACACACGAGGTACTTGAGTGGCACTATTGCGTCTTTGATATCCTCTCACATCGCTATGAGACCCTCCCACTCAGAAGCACCTATGGTCCAGTAGGGGTGCACCATCTTCACCCCTATTGGTTGTCAAGATCAGTGGCGGAGTTCTTTCGCCACTCACTATGTAACTCGCGGACAGTGTAAAAGCTGTGTAACTACCTGTCAACCCACGCGATGATTCTTGGGAGTGGGTTGCTAGCTGAAGGCAATACGGACTACTCGTAACATGAGCGTATCCGCCAACATGTCGCCGAAGACTGCCCTCGTCCAAAGACTGTCACCGCGCTTCATTACGCGTCGAATGATAACGTCTTCTCTATAGTGAGTCTGAAGTTCGCAACTAGATGAAAACTGTCTTCGAAAGCAGCCCCAAAGTTGGACGCTACGAGCTGATTGAAGAAAGTGCCGATTAGCGAAAACTGTATGAAAAATAACATAAGTTTATACTGGTATTTTCAGTGCAGTTTTGTTAGTCAGAAGGAGTTGTTGCTAGCATATAGAGCGCGTTGAACATAAAGCTAATCACTCTGAGTGACGTGTACAGGTTTCTATCTAAAAGCGAATACAGTAGAATATCCGAGAAAGGACTATGTTAGATAACTGTTTTCACCAGCTTTGCAAGTAGACATTTTGCCAGAGTGATACGTTTACAGTAGGGCATTTTCCATAAGCAGTACGTACATTTCATTACTGTACAAAATATTATTCTCAATGAATGTGCACAAGCGAAATTCTCTTCAAACAAAAACATCTATAATAATTATTCTGTACCATTTTTTAATTGAAATATCCTAAAACTCTTATTGTTAGTGAAAGTTAACAGTGATACTTTAGACGTGTGCAACATGTCTTAGAGCCTCTTAAAATATGTACAAAATGTTGAATACAGAAAAATATGGCTAATGCTCGTAGGTGTAAGAAAAGTATGCATAAAGAACAGAAATTTTCAAAACGCAAAAATCCCGTGAGTCAACTTCAAAAGTTGAAAACAATTCTGAATGGGTGGTTAAATGTTTATAAACCCTATCAGACCCAATTTAATTTACGGTTTCAGGTGTTGCAAAAAAATTATGATGTATGCTGTACTAAAGTCGATACAGCACTTTTTACGTTGTCACAACCAATGAGCTGTAGGCTGTATGTTCGGTTACAGTAATACACTGAAGAGCCAAAAAAACTGGTATGGGCGTGAGTATGCAAATAACAGAGGTATGGAACCAATCAGAGTAACGCGATGCAGTCGGCAGCTCGATCGGTTATTGCTGCTACAATGGCAGGTTATCAAGATTTAAGTGAGTTTAAACGTGGTGTTATAGTCGGCGCACGAGAGATGGGACATAGTATCTCCGAGGTAGCGATAACATTTGGATTTTCGCGTACGACCATTTCACGAGTGTACCGTGAATAACGGGAAGCTGGTAAAACATCACATCTTCGACATCGCTGCGGCCGGAAAAAGATTGTGAAAGAACGGTACAAACGACGACTGACGAGAATCATTAAATGTGACAGACGTGCAACCTTATCTCAAATTGGCGCAAATTGGATATGTGGACTGCCCTCCAGGATTCCTGGTGAGGATTGCCTCCTGCATACCTTCAGACATTAGTCAAGTCCATGCCACGTCGTCTTGCGGCACTTCTGCGTGCTGGGTTGGGNGGGCTACGCGATATTATGCAGGTGTACCAGTTTTTTTTTGGCTCTTCAGTGTATGAACCAATTATGACTTAGACCAGTAAGATGGTTTGCGAATCGTTATCCGCAGGCAAGATCATTGGTAATTAAGATTCGCAGTGTGCAGTACAGACCAAAAATTATCTACGCGACAAAAATATACACAACTGTGTACACTGGGTCAGAATGGGTTAATCCGATTGGCAACGTCCTTAGCCAAGGTCAGCATTCGTTCGAATCCAGTATAAAATGTGTGGGACTTGTTTAGATGCAAGTCTAAATTTGTCTATTCGTAAACCCTTCCTCCCTCCCTCGGACGAAAGGAAGACATAAAGAGGAAGAGCTAAATTGTCACTAAAATGAAAATAAATATATTCTACTGAATTGTATATATTTTTTTCGCCAGTCAGAGCATAATATGTGACTGCTCTTTTTTGGTAAAGGAAGGGATGGGCCTTATTCCTTAGCAAAGGACACGCCTAATCGTTTAAGAAAACAATTTATTGGGACGTGGGGTATCAAATGAGATTTCTACAGTCGCTGCAAAGCATAACGTGTCACTAGACGTCGGTTATTTAGAAAAGCTTGTAAAAATGAGGCACCAACAAGAGACGGTAGCTATAGGCGTTCACGGTAAAGTGAACATTTTTGAGGCCATAGTCACTTTTTCCTTTCAGCCATTGTTTATCCTTTAACCAACTTTTTAAATAAATGTTGGCATGTGAGTAATAAAACACAGTGTGCATATTCCACCGCTCTCGAACGTTAAGGCCTAAGGCTAAAATAAAATATATTTATTTACTATTATTCGCAATGAGACGGCTTTCAAAAGTGCTCACTTCACCGTGAATAGCCTACAGCAGACGAGACGCGGTGTCGTCGGTTTGGAATCCTCTTAGCAGCGTGCCTAGTCCTTTCTNCCGTGAATAGCCTACAGCAGACGAGACGCGGTGTCGTCGGTTTGGAATCCTCTTAGCAGCGTGCCTAGTCCTTTCCACCGCGACTGTACGAATTTTAACGAGGAGCAGGAAGGGGGAAATTGTGTTACACGAGGACAAGTGAGCACGCAACGTGCATTCCTCTCAAACCGTCCCCTATCTTTTTTTTTTCCCCCTTTCACTTTTCTTTGGCCGCTCCCCTCCAACCTCTAACTACACGATAGCGTCTGTCAACTTCTAAGACGCCGGCGAGTGTTCCCACAGCAATTAGCCAGTCGCTAGATCCTCGAGCCACCGCCACGCGGCATAGTCGCTCCCGCCCAGGGATCTAGAACCACCGCCGCCAGCTTCTACCGTGCACAAGCGGGACTTTCGTGCACTCGTTCGAAATGCGTTGGTGACGCGGCTGTAAGTTTTATCATTAAAATATGCACTACTATACGTAATTATATCCCCAAACTTGTACAAGTACTATCATAGTGTGGTCGGCAACTACCATGTCTCCCCTTAATTTGACAGATACAGGCAGTTTAATATTTCTTTGCAAATGCTGTGCGTACACGTAAATGCCGACTACCCATGGCAAGTCACTTAAACCTACAGTCTTCTTTATAAGCAAAAACACTGACTGCAAACATAAACAATAATAAGCACTACCCAGGCAGTCAACATAACAAGAACCAACTCGCGAAAAGAAAAAAAGCTGGACAAGAGCCATAATCAACACGAACAAGGAAAATGTTATTTCCTGAGCAGAGTATAACTGTCCATATTTCTGTAATCCAGTTTGTTGCAATTTGCTAGTTAGTTCATGATTCATTGACTGCTTAGGTTCTTCTATGTTTCTTAAATTATTGCCCTTCATTTTCTGAGATTGGTTTGGTTTATTTGTTTAGTTCTTCTGCATATCTTCGGCAGTTATAATAGTCCACAGAAATCTTACAATACCTTCGCCAGTAAATTTTGAGGACGACACCCCGAAACTACGATTACGTACACAGCAAACGCCATTGTTACCGAATTCGATATCGAATTGTTCATTGTGCGACGCAGCTTAATCGGAAGTGGAGTATTAGGGTTCTAAGAAAAAAAAACAATGGCGAGGTAAGTACCGTCGCGTATATCTAAGAGTTCCGCCATTTACTATGATGTGTCTTCCAAGAAAGGCACCTCACGACTAAACTGCCCATGTTGCATTTGTTGGTTGGGCTAACGTTAATCCAACCTTTGCTTGAAGGTTGGGCCAACATTGAAGCATAACGTTGGCTTGACATCAAAATTACACTCAGAACTACGTTGTCCCAGCATCATTTAATTAGTTCGATGTCAATCGTAATTAGTGATATTTTTTATAGCATGCCAACCAATTATTTTCCACAATATTCTAACATAAGCAAATCAAAAATGACAAAAACCCAACCACTAATTTACGTTGTTTTTACGTTGGTTATTCGTAGTAGTATTTTAGTCATTTGCTAACTAATATTCTACGTTGGTTAAACTATAACTTATGGTGTGTTACACACAAAAATCTCTTATATAAGTTTGTATTATGTTGATCAATACCCCAGTAGCAAAATCATACATAATGCCAACCAATAAACAACGTTCTGCCAATGTTGGTTACCAGCGTTTTAAATAAATTTTACCTATTAACAAAAAAATTTAAAAAAGCATTTACCCTATTATTTTTCATCAGGTCGCACTTCACACTACGAACTGAAAATCCCATTGGTTGATATCGCCCTTTGAATTAGCAGCCCGATGTGTTATCCACTAGACTAATGTAAATTCTTGTCGTTAATGAAGAAGTAAGTATATGTCATTTATTCCATTTCGGTATACTGATTTATATTCTTTATGTATTTAAGTTAGATTTTACTACACTGAAACTGAATTTAAAACCTACCAGTTACNTATACTGATTTATATTCTTTATGTATTTAAGTTAGATTTTACTACACTGAAACTGAATTTAAAACCTACCAGTTACAAGAATATTTTTTCCAACTAATGACTAATACACAACCAAAGATAGCCAGTTTATTTTTAATGAATCTCTGTGCTAAATAACTTGAACAATTAAGCAAATGAAATGAATTATATACGTGTTTATTTAGAAAATATAATAATATCCTATGCTGGCATAATGTCTGCAATGCAATGTTGCCTAAACGTAACAAAAATACCAGTCACCAACTGTTATGTTCACAACATTGTCTAAACACAAGAGTAACCAATCACAGTTACTTAAATTAAAATTTACCTTAGGTAATTCTTTGTAGGTTGTGAAGATTAATAGTTTTTTTTTTCATTTAAAACGATTATTTTCTATTAGTGAATTTATGTTGGTTCTATTATATTGGCCCAACAATGTTNTTTTTTTTTTCATTTAAAACGATTATTTTCTATTAGTGAATTTATGTTGGTTCTATTATATTGGCCCAACAATGTTATACAGTATCTACACGCCAAATGCCGATGGTATGTTTTCTGACATGTAAACAAGACATAAACAATGAAGCAAATATTAATTAAAACATTGGTTATGTGTTACAAACATTGCTTTTAAACAGTCATACGAAAATATAGTGTTATTTCATCAGGTGTATATGGCAATTTTATTTGTTGGCATAATATTGGTTATACGATGTTGGCCCAACAGAAATTTACATACCAAACGCCAACAGTATGTTTTCCAAGTAACCAACACATCACCAACGACGTCAATTTAAAATAAAATATGGGCTGTGTGATAAAAACATAGATTTGTAATAAAAATACAGGATTGTGGTTTTATTGTATTAGGAATATGGTAATTACCATTGTTGGCATAATGTATGTTACACAATGTTGGCCAAGTTTAACAGTTAGTACTAATTACCAACTATTGTTCCCAAAATTGATATGACTTATAACCAACTGATCATATTTTAAAGAGAAATATCGCAGGTGCGAAGTACAGTGCCTTCATATTAAATAAAATACAAGCAAGTGGCACTGTTTTCATTCAGAGAGTTTGTTCTGTAGTTTTACATAACTCGTTACCAAACAAAACCAACCATCTTAAATTACAATTGCAATAGGTTATGGTACTTTATGATTTAGTTACATAATTTTTTGGAGAGTACTAAGTAATCGCGTAACATTTTCGTGGTAGAAAATTTTTGTTGGCATTTTCCGTTGAGCCAACATTGTTTGAATGTGTGTACTCAAATCCAACATAAAGCCAACCTTTCCAACCAAGTGCCAATGTAGGTTGATACTGGCGNTGTTTGAATGTGTGTACTCAAATCCAACATAAAGCCAACCTTTCCAACCAAGTGCCAATGTAGGTTGATACTGGCAAGATTAGGTTGGGTTTTGGTTGGAAAACAATGTTGGCCCAACGCACACATATTTACAAAACACTAACCGTTGTCTTTCACACAGTTTATCCAACATTCTACCAACAAATTGAAAACACCTTATTCTCTATTTTAAAGCTTNTGTTTGAATGTGTGTACTCAAATCCAACATAAAGCCAACCTTTCCAACCAAGTGCCAATGTAGGTTGATACTGGCGAGATTAGGTTGGGTTTTGGTTGGAAAACAATGTTGGCCCAACGCACACATATTTACAAAACACCAACCGTTGTCTTTCACACAGTTTATCCAACATTCTACCAACAAATTGAAAACACCTTATTCTCTATTTTAAAGCTTTTCTCAATCATTTATATATATTTATTTTATTTTATGTTTTAACATAATATTCATTAAATATATAAGGCATTATTTTGTTTGGCAAACAACGTTGGCCCAAAGTCAATTTTATGTTGGATTCCTACACAATATATGCCAACCATGCCAACCAATTTCCAACAATGGCCTTACATATGTTGCTACTAGGGACTTGCATTGCAGTATGTTCTTACTTTTTTTGATTTTGCGACATCATTTACTTGAGAGTGATGAGTTAACAAAAAAATATGATGGTAGAAACTTGTTGGCAGAATGTTCATTTCAGAATGTTGGCCCAACACAAAATACCATACCAAACACCAACAGTTACGTTTCCAACATTGAAACAACATATAACCTACTAAATATAAATCATAGAATAATTTTCTCACATCTTGGAAAACCTTTATATTATTTAACGTATAGGAAAGGGGCACTGTTTTCATTAAGAAATATTTTTTCATAATTTGACATTATATGTTGGTTGCAAACACTAGCCCTACAGAAGAAACCATACAAATTACCAACAGTCTGTTTCCCAACTTGTTACCAACCATTTACCATCCATTTTCATAAAAAAAAAAATTACAATTGCAGTATATTCTGGCTTTTTATGATTTAGTAATGCCATTTTCTTGAGAGTGCTAAGTAATCTCACAAAATGCCAATGTTAGAAATGTTTCGTTGGCATATTACGTTGGGCCAACGTTGTTTTAATATTCGTGTTCCAACCCAACGTTTAGCCAACCTTACCTACCGTTGGCCCAACGGATGTTGCTGATGGGGTGTTGCGATTAAGTTGACTGTTTCGTTTCATGGGAAACTGTTCAGCCGTGCCCTCAGTTTTTCTCAGTAGGGTATATAATAAAAATATATAAAGCTTTTTTATTGCTTATTAAATACTTATAGTGTCTACCACAATCAACAGTGTCCACCTCAAACAGTGTCCACCTCGATCAACTTCAAACAATCAATATTGTCCAAAAATCAACGTAGTAAGTCACAATCAACTGTGTCCACCACAACCAACTGATTCCACCACAATCAACGGAGTCCCGTCAACTTTGGAATTTCTATGCATCTGTGCATGCACAACGCGAAGTAAGATCCAAACTTTACATTTCTAACCTGCTCCGAGGCTGGCGGGTGTTGCTGCGGTGAAATGCCGATACGGGATAAGCAGAGTATTGTAGCGGACCGTGGAATCTCCGGTAGGAATTGTAAATGTGGGTTGCTAGTGGACACGGAGAAAAAGAGTCGGGGAGGGGATAGCGGGAGGTGTGGTTTGGGCAATCGATAGCCGGGACCGGCCATTTGTCACCGGTCCATCCGGGGAAAACTGGGGTGTGGGCGACGAGGGAACTGATCAGTTTTTCGTCGGCGTAGCGCGGTTTTCTGCCGTCGACACTCGCCCTCGGGACACATCTCACCCCGATCGACAGCCGCCTTGATCTCCCCTCTCGCGCAATCCGACCAGCAAAAAACAGATCGAGATCTACCAGAGTCCAACACGAACCAGTAAGGCTGTTTCCCAGGGAAAGACTAAACAAACCCACACGAGTGGCTCCCACGGGGCCACTAAGTGGGCTTCTGCCTCTCCCTACAAACTTGGTTTTACACTTGACAAGATGAGGTTATTCTCGAAATCAAATATACTGTCAATAACACAGTATTAACACGTACACTTTAGGCTGTGCACAGTAAAATGAACACGTTTGAAACCGCTATTTAAGATCTACTTGTATGCACATTGTGTTTTCTTCCACCAAACGTAAAATTAACATCGGCTTGGGTCTGATCACTTTATTCGTGCGTATGTCAAGAGAAACTGTAAAATAATCTGAAAAGTAAATATTTTACAAATTTTTTAATTATTACACTTCCTGCATTAAAAAATATAATTAATAATTTTAGTATTGACATGTGTTTACCTAAAACTTTTAATTCAAAGTCAAGACGTGGAACTATTTTCCTTCTGTTACCAACGTCGCTGGTCACATACTAGTCAGTGTACCGTTAAAATTTACACCGGTAGGGCAGTGCCGTTTTTCAAAGGTGGATTTTAAAAGTGCTCACTTTACTGAGAGCATACTTTAGTATTGTAACAGCATAAGCAGTGTAGCATTAGAAATGAATGCAATACTGGTAAGCATGTTGTTTGAACATAATGCGCAGCGCACCACTCCTAACGTAGCCACGTTCTGACTGGCTTCTAGATCCGCCACTACTTACGTAATCCAAGGCCACGAGCAGTTTCCAAAAAGAATTTAGCAGAAAACAAGAGTCTGTGCATCAACGAGACCGTGATTACTGTGCATGCGATTTTATTCTGTCATTAAAAAAATAATCACAACCTAACTGGTTCCTCGAAACTAACCTATTATTGTAAGCATATAAAGGATTTTACAGTTTAAACTACCTGTAATTAGAATGAATGAGTGTTTTTACAGTTTAAACTTACCTAGGATGTGCATAGCCACAGCCATGACAGTTCACGGGCGCTTATCTAAAAATGCTTCATCCGACACATTCAACCCAACAACTTAGCAAAACCATAATATAGAAATTGTACACAAGGTATTCATTTCATGTTTATTCAAGTGACCATCCTGATTTATAAATAACGTCGAGAATAAAATAAGACTACTTTTTTTATTTGTAGCCGACCTTCCGTGGCACGGTCGGTTGGTGTGCCGCCATTCTGCGGTGCGGGAGATCCTGGGTTCGAATCCTAGGTAAGGCATGGGTGTTAGTTTCAGTTAGTTCATAACTAAGTTAGTTTGTAAACCGTTCCCTGATAAGCCTTCAGGCATAACAACGGGGTACGTTCATAAGCCCTTTCCATTTCCAATTCCAAATGTTATTTGTAAGTCATTGGTGAATAATCGATCACGAAACATCTTCAAAGCCGCTACTTCCACTGAGTAAAACGTTTCGTTGAATCAAACAAAGTTGGTTTGGCTCAACAAAATTACTTTTTTGTATAGGGGCAATGAAATATTTTGTTGTTGGAACAAAATTATTTTGTTGTTCTTATTTTGGTTTCCACAAACAAAGATTTAGTTGGTGCAACCAAAGATTAGTTTGGCTACATTAAAAAGTACATTAAATAGTTTCGGTACATATTATAATAAAACTGAAAGCCCGACCAAAATTTGAACCTGGATCATCTGTGCCCGAGCACTTCGCCCTACCACCTCAGCTAAAGTGACTACAAGTGAAATTGGAACGTTTTATATAAATACATTGCAAAAATTGGACAACGTGCACATAAATACATCAAGTTTAACAGCCATACTATTTAATTTCCTGTTGAACTTTTTTTCATTGGGATATTTACACCATCATAACGCATCAACAAATGCACTAACAAACACTCTTACTACTCTAGTTGTAACAAAAAATGCAAACAAACTCTTTAGCTGTTTTTTCGAACGAAGGTAATCAAACAAGTGGCCAAACAAATATATACAGTTGATTCTTCAAAATATTTAGTTTTCAGTCTAATTTATTTTCGCTCAACACAGAGGTTTTGTTTATTCAAACATGTATTTGGTAGCAGAACAAAAGTAATTTCGTTGATTTTCAAGTTTGTTTACTCATGAAAATATTTTGTTGGGGCAACCAAATATATTTTTGGCCCTATACAAACAAATACTTTCTTGGCTTTTCTTCCAGTATATACAGATGGAAAATTATTTATTACGCCCACATGGTAGATTTTGGTGTAGATACATGTGCCTATTCTGAAAATATTTTC
Organism: Clitarchus hookeri; assembly: GCA_002778355.1. Taxonomy (NCBI): domain Eukaryota; kingdom Metazoa; phylum Arthropoda; class Insecta; order Phasmatodea; family Phasmatidae; genus Clitarchus; species Clitarchus hookeri. The sequence continues at coordinate 136,880 of NQII01003582.1, forward strand.
GGGGCTAATGGCTGGATAGCGAACTGCTTCAATCCTTCAGGAGATCGAATACGCGGACTTGCTTAACATGGACTGTTCATTCTCCCGATACTTGAGTGGAGACTTTGAAAAAACCGTATCACAGAGTAGTTAAGAATACAGAGGTGAAATAGCCGCCTTCTTCCCGCGGAACTCCAGCCGCGCACGCCAGCAAAATGACGACGCCGGCCAACAAGATATCAGAGCGCCGTTCGTCAACCAGCGCTTGGTATATGTCGTGTGTCGCATTGGCGTGGACTCTGGAACATACACGATTGTTCGGCGAATTAATTGTAATCGAGTTATGAACATCAAATTAAATACACGTTTTATTTGTCTCGTTCACGAAGCGCGTTCGTAGAGGTTGAATAGTCCTCGGCGCCATCAAGGTGGCGCGTGCAGATTCAACTCTGTACGATGCTAATGACAGGTGAGGTGGTATCCACGCCCACCCAAAGCGATTGGAAGGAGCGTAATTTCCTTTTATTGGATTTCACTCGACTGCAGCCAATTAAAGCACTGCTGTGCCACATTATCGTCTGGGTACAGACTTCATGGGACTGGCCGGTGTACACAGCATGGATTACTCTTACATCTGAAGTAGCAAAAATAATGCCTGACGTGGCTTTGTGGCTGTATCAGAAACTAGTGCTGGGCGCTGTGCTCACCGTATGTTGCTCTGGATTTTATTCCTCTTTTACCTTTAAGGTACAGGCACAGGAGACTCGATTGCCCCACACGCTGTACACGGCAGTATAGATAAAGTTGTAACATCAACAACACCAACAAGCAACCTTTCACATGCGTTCGACCCCTGTGTTGCCGCATCACTAGCGCGTGTCACCTGTGTAGGAACATTTCGCTGGACATCTCAGCGGAAGACGCAAACTACCCCCCATCCCCCTGGGATACAGTCAAATGCATACACCTATTAAAAAACCCTTATATCTCAAAACATGCTCGTCGGATTTTCAAAATTATCACGTCACTGAACAAGCTGCTTAATAACGCGTTAAACTATAGGGAGAAATGAGTACATTCCCATTAAAAAAATTCAAAAGTTGATATCGTTGTCTCTGTAATTCCTTAAATCTCGGAACATACAGAAACGGTGTATTATGAGACTCGTAGTGCTATTTACAAATTTTAAATAAAAATTTTGATACCTTCAGTAGTTCCGGAAGATATTTTGGGGTGAACATCTTAGCTGAATAATCTCGTATACACAGATATACACACATATACACAGACACTTTGTGCCCGCGATTCCAAATGCATAGCCTACCGTCACACGTCCTTTAGGCGCGTTATTCCCTGGAAACACCTTCCGGTGCGGGCGAAATAAAGACACATTCTCGCCGGAGGCCGACAGCGCTGCGGACGTCATCGGCAATATCTCCGTGAGGGTGACAATATCGGCGTGAAATACCTTCCTGCTGGGGTGGGAGGTGTGAAGCTGCTCCTCGGGCGCCGACCCCGGGGTCCTTTTCAGAGACGCGCCGGGCCACCCCCAGGACAGCGTCACAAAGAGGTAGCCTCTGGGCGTGGGAAGGGGGTTGATTCTCGGGCGAAGGAAATGTCCGGGAGCCTATTCACCGGCGGTATCTCGGCCTTGCGCGGCGGAATACGGAACACACACGCACCCGCAGGTTATAACGGGAGGACCTTCACAAGTGACCGGAGGGTTGTCCAAGTTGGGAGGGGGGTGGGGGTGGATTCCACTGGCGTCGTGGGGGTGAGGACACTTACGTCGCCCACGCACGTCCACCATTCTATTCTCGCGCCATCAGACACCACCTCTATACAGTTTCCCTCTTCGGTTGCGATATGTGTCGGGTGAAAGTTTACCGATACCATAAGGTGGCCGCCTGGGTAGACCGCCGAAGGGTGTGCAGAGCTCCAGCAGAAAACGTTTTATTAAAAAACCGCCCGACGTGTCTGAGTGAAGTCTGCTAACGAATAGCATTTAAGAATCGTTACGCGTCTGTATACGCTTTCAGTTTCTCCATTTCTCTCTAAAGCATATTTTTGTGATAGTGAAAATGGCTCCAACGGGTGTTTTCACCGTAATTTTTAGGTAAAAACATTCCGGTACAATACATTAAAAAATGAATAAAAACGTGCATTAAACCTTTATTTGTATTAATCCGACATAAAATGGTCGGGTGTCCTACTGAGACTAAACAGTTTAGAGTTGGAAATATTTGGCGTGGAATAACGTAAGAATTGCTTAAAAACTACCCGCGTCCCACTCTCTTCGTTCTACTGTTAGAGTATAGAAACAAAAGGAAAATAACAAAGATATATGTTTACGGGAGAACAGCATGGCGTGTAATAGACATAGGAGTAATAATTACCACCCAATAGAAATTACTAGCAATCCAAACCACTGTGCACGCAGATACAAATGTAATTTTAAAAATTATACAGAGCTCGCGGAAAATTAAAACAACTGGTACCCGCTTGTAAATTTGTTATCTTACGATAGTGTTTCGGGAGCAGGCTAACATACGTCGTGGCAGAGAGTGTTGTGAGCTGAGCGCGTTCATCAACAGATAGCAGCAACTTAGCCTGCCTCTTGATCCCGTATTTTTTAAAGTTCAGATTTATCCTGATACTGGCTCGAAACGACACGAGTTTCAAATATATTTCATCAAATTATTTGAAAAGTAATTTAACAATACCCTGCGATATTTCTGTAGGCTTTTGGAATTAATATCAAGCATGTGTGGATGGCTGGGCAAGAGGGGATACGACGTAAACAGAACTTCCAATGTTTTAAGTTGCGTTTCATTTTAATACGGACCTTTTTAATTTGCATTTCATTTTGAACACCTCTACATTACTTCTTTAGCATGAAGTTTATTTTGTAACACTAACAACATCTGTTTTGTGACCACGTATAAGAAAATGTATTAATTAAAATAGGGAATCTTTCATCTCCGCGTATTTTTTGCTTGTCTGATATGCGTAGGCAGTGCAGTCAGAATAGCCAACGTAATATTAATTTTCATTCGTTCATGCATCGGCTGATACAGGATTTTCGTATACGTCACGTTGCCACTCACTGACTGTAATGATCTTGCCAAGTTATATGAGACGGAGTACACTCAATGCGCACAAATGCGGTGCGTTGTCCCTTTGGTGTAATTTGCTAGACTCGGTTAAGTCTGCATGACGCGGAGGAATATCCTAGAAGTATAACTTTAGCAGGACTTCAGAAAAGTTGGAAGTAACTGTGAATGGACAATAACACGTTTCTATCGTGGAAATTTACTATAGTATTTTAAAACTTTCAAAACGGAGGCCATACGGGCAATCATTTAATTATATTGCCTAGATTTTAGTAATATCATACGTTTTTGTAACAAATTTTATTATGAAGTCTGGCCAGCAAGGGGCACAGGATGAGAAACCGGCCCCACGAAAAATTTACACAGCTGAAAAACACAACTACCATAAAAAAAAGTGAATGAACTTAACGAACTGAAGAACACTAATTATTCTGTTGGTTGTTGTTATAGATGGACGTAAATATGGCCACGCCCTAAAACATTGCGAGCCATTAACAACTATTCTTCGGTGCACCTGATAGGCTCTCTGTCAACAAGTGAGCAAAAGGCACGGAGAAAGTAGTGCGCACCAGCCAATGAAATGTTCATGTCTTCACAGATACGTGCGCGAATATCACATCTAGCTTGTAGAAAGCAAAAAATTCGCTACGTAATTTCACTGAGCTTTGAGTATGTTAAATATCATTTCAAATGAGTCTAGTAGAAAGTTAGCACATCTCTAAGTTTTCCAAGTGTCATTTTATATAATGTGTAAAGTCTTTAAAAAAAAACCCCGGCATTTTTGAGATGTGTCAACGCCAAACGTTGAAATTTCCTTGTCGCAACACGACATAACTTACCCTACAGATTAACAGAATACTTAGTAGCAACGTTTACTTATAGTTGACAGGAACTTCTGAGATCAACCTTACAAAAAAATTCCTGCCTCTAACTGTGGGATATACGTAGGTATATATTTTAGCGCACTTCTTTAAATGCTCCCGGTAAGTTGGCAGCATCGACGGGAATGTATTCCCGTGTCGTAAATCGGCATTGAATGCTTAGCCTTAAAATCTGTGCAACAGAGATTATTTAATTAATTTATGTTTGTCCAATACATTTTATTTGGTTTCCGTTTGTTACAACCATTTTATTTATTTTCCGTTTGTTCCATATGTTACTAANAATGTATTCCCGTGTCGTAAATCGGCATTGAATGCTTAGCCTTAAAATCTGTGCAACAGAGATTATTTAATTAATTCATGTTTGTCCAATACATTTTATTTGGTTTCCGTTTGTTACAACCATTTTATTTATTTTCCGTTTGTTCCATATGTTACTAATATGTTACTAATACTTACGTATTAGTTACTTACCGATCAATTTAACAGTTGCTCGTGTTTGATGAACGAATAAAGTTATTGCGTGCATGACAATGCCAATTTTACATTATGACGAAAGACCACCAAACTGGGGGAAAAATATCTCCTAATAAGGGTTGTCAAAAATATATTCAACAAGCAACAAATAGCGTACTTCTCAGAAGCTGTNCTTACGTATTAGTTACTTACCGATCAATTTAACAGTTGCTCGTGTTTGATGAACGAATAAAGTTATTGCGTGCATGGCAATGCCAATTTTACATTATGACGAAAGACCACCAAACTGGGGGAAAAATATCTCCTAATAAGGGTTGTCAAAAATATATTCAACAAGCAACAAATAGCGTACTTCTCAGAAGCTGTAAGAGCGGGTATTTCAAAATTCATGCCATTAGTTTTCTGTAGCTATAAATACTGCTTTTGTAAATCAAACATTAGAAGTTCTTAATATTTTTTTGGGGACAAAGAAATATCTTTACTGTTAAATTCGGTTTAACAGATCCATTCTCTACTATTTTATGCTATGTAAGTAGCTTCTACCTATATGTCTTGTGTTAAGACAACCATGAGATTGTTTGGCTTGAATACTACGGTAACGTTTTACCAACTAATTTTGTTAAACCATTTTTGTGTTGAAAAAACCATGCAATTGGTTGCCTTGACTACTTGAATAGCTTCTTTCAACAAATAATTTTGTTGTTGAAGAAATGTGGTTTTCCTTTAACATTCAAAGGAATCTGGATATATATAGACGGCTTTTCCTTTAATCAGCTATTTTATACCCACTGCAATTAACTAAAGTATTAGTAGCAAGTTGGTTTAAAATAACTGGAATGAGGGTAACATAGCCTCAAGAGAAACTTACACCTAGCGTGTAGCTTTTATAATCCGGCCGTGATAACACCCACGTTGAACACTAGAGTGGGCGTAGTTACTTTCTAAAATTTTGAAAGGTCGCTGAAGTTAATTCCATGTTGACAATAGGAAAGCGATAAATAAAAACAGAACTTTACATACCTTTAAAAAACTGGTGTTAGCATTAAAAAAAATCCACAAACGGAGAAGCGNAATCTGGATATATATAGACGGCTTTTCCTTTAATCAGCTATTTTATACCCACTGCAATTAACTAAAGTATTAGTAGGAAGTTGGTTTAAAATAACTGGAATGAGGGTAACATAGCCTCAAGAGAAACTTACACCTAGCGTGTAGCTTTTATAATCCGGCCGTGATAACACCCACGTTGAACACTAGAGTGGGCGTAGTTGCTTTCTAAAATTTTGAAAGGTCGCTGAAGTTAATTCCATGTTGACAATAGGAAAGCGATAAATAAAAACAGAACTTTACATACCTTTAAAAAACTGGTGTTAGCATTAAAAAAAAACCACAAATGGAGCAGTGTTCCTATTTCTTCGTCCACAGTGATGTACTGATTCGTATTCGCTTCCAACCAAGTTCATTTTTCAGTCTCACGTATCATAAATGGTTAAATTTACCACGTCAAAATAGTTTTGCAAATATATTGGTGATTTAATCAAATAGTTTTGCAAAAGCAAGTATGTATAGTATTTTAAACACAAATATTTTAGGTGTGCATAATTAAAATAGATGAATAGTCGAATTAAATTGACTTTATTCAGCCAAATATAAGTTTGTGTTAAACAAGTATATAAATAACATTATTTAGTCAAACCATAAAAATCCCAACAGTTACTTTAACCGTTCAGTGCGAAATCTTAAAGGAAATCAGCCGGGCTGAAAATAATCTCTCGCCGGTGCAACACACAAGTCGATACGCGCACATCTGATCGATCCTAAATACCGATCTTTTCAACCATCACGAAGTGCACAGATACGGCGCACGAATCGATAAACATAGAAATTTCACGTGACGAAGCTGCGGCAAGACTATCCGGGCCAGTGCTGCCAACTTAAAAGATCAGAAAGTCAGCTATAAGTGTACGGAAATTCGGCTGCAAAAATAAAATTAAGCTACTCCCCAAACCTGAGTAATGTTCTCATTACTATTCATAATACGATAATAATAAAAATAATAATAATTCCTACTATGAATGAAAATACTAAAGATGCATTTATAAGTGACTTAGTCACGCGTTGTTGATTACACATTTCAGAGAAGAAATTCNGAATGAAAATACTAAAGATGCATTTATAAGTGACTTAGTCACGCGTTGTTGATTACACATTTCAGAGAAGAAATTCATGTCTTGTTCAAAATATCACGAACATAGTGTGTTACCATACTGCAAGAGCGTTCCTGGGAACTAAACAATGTGATAACATTTTAAGTTGAAAGTAAGAGGAATGTTAGTAGTGCCTTTTATTGGGAAAAATAGAAAATGTACGTAATATACGAGTGTCCATAAGTTACGAATATGTGAACATTTAATTTTCTTATCATTTCGCAGTTTTCCTTTACTGATGTCTGAATAAAGTGAACAGGCGCATGTCAAAGTTAATCTTAACGTATGTTGTAACAATACACAATATGCATACACGTAGATCTTAAGTCGGGCTTTCAGAAGTGCTCAGTTTAAGTGGGAATACTAAAATCAGCAGGACTATTGTTCTTGCAGCTGTGGATAAAGGAACTTATATAATGTCTTAAATGGCGATAAACGAGTACAGATTACGATGATTAAAAAGTTTGCGCAGAAAAATAATATTTGTTGCGTGGTATTTGTTTGTAAAGGTTTGTGTTTCCCAGCGAGATTTTGGACCATGTTTTCAGGAAGATTGTTTGCAAATAGACAAGTGTAATATAAATATCTTCCGCGTTTTTGAGGGCGTTCGAAACACCATCTGAACAGAGACGCAATACCTGTGTTTTTTTTTTGCAGTGTACGGTTGGCAACGTTGATTCGGGCGGATGACGGCTCCAGCACGCGCGAAGTCCCGCTGCAAGGACATCATCTCCGAGCGAGGCGATGATAGGTGCGTTTGATAACAGGAGGGGAGTGTTGGAGGGGGGGCTGAAAGCTACCGCCGCTTTAGCGTGACCCGGCACAATAACCCCGCCGATTGGCACACCGGCCCGTGACGTCATCGTGAGGTCACGCTGTGACGTCACCCCCCCTCCCCCTTTTACGTTCGACGCTTGCCTAGCAACACACGTCTGCCCGCCAGATGCGGAGCTGAGTAATGTCAGGCACAGAGGACTGATGGATACGTGCGCCGTTAAGCACAAGTAACGTTGCGCGTCGCTCAGTCACTCCATCACCGCCTTGTTTCATCACCGCCGCGGCACGGCTGTGTCTTGCCTGTGTCAGCAGACAAAGACCTCGCTCAACTCTTTACGTATTTTCCGCTTAGGGGCGCCGCCTACCTGGAGCATCAACTGCGTCGTAGAGTGTGTGAAATCCGCGTTATTTTTACGAAACCACAAAGCGTGTCTCCATTATACCGATCGACGATAAGAAAACAAAAAACACTTCACGCGAGGGACGCATACTACTTCAAATGAATCACGCACATTATAAGTGCTATTTCCGAGCCCTCCAACGTAGCTAAAAACGGCCTCTTCGCACTCCTGCTTCCCATAATATGCTGGTTGGAACCACGCGGAACAATTATAGGGACATGCACTAAACATTGCTTCGCACTTTGTGCCAATAAAATGAAATAGTCGCCACTCAAAGTCCCATAGGTACACGCAGCACGAAGGAAATACTGCACGTCAGTTGAGCGCTTTGCGCGTAGGAGCGATGGGGCAGTGTCGCCCTTATCGCTCACTCACTTGACCGTTCTACAATACACGGATGCATAAGGAAAATAACCCAGAACACGTAAACGGAACGAGCGGAATAATTGGGATGAATCTGAGCTTTTTCACTCGACAAAAAAACGTAAATTCTGCAACTTACGAAATAAATATACCTACTCATACGTTGTAATTCCCCGATACAAGTTTTATAATGTACACACTTCATTTTGTAAATATTTACAGCGTTCAATACTGCGTAAATACTATCACCAAACCATGATTATTAAAACAGAAACGATAATAGCCTCGGCAAATCCATGCACGTAGTGTCTTGTAAAACACATTGGCCACGAAAAATTATATCAACAAACCAAATACTCGGTTCCTATTTGCTACGCAGATTCATGGAAACGGGTAGTTGGGAGTTACCCAGCTTTATTACGTGTATCCGTACGTTGTATTGAGTACGCAAGCGTCCCGCTGTAGATTGAACACGGAATTGTCACAGCATGCTTCGCTTCCGGGATACGTATATGCACCCGCGCCTTTGTAGGACGGGTCTTACCAAATAACTGGAGTTCGTTCGCGCCTAAGCACTCACTGGTATGTATGTAGCAATGTTGACATTGATCTACGAAAAGAAAATCTTCACATTAAGAGTTATATTAAGTTTGCAAATATATGAGTCGGAGAAGCTGGATCCTTGTAGTTCTATACGAATTTTTATTTAGAATTTGCTTAACAATTACAAATTTATGTTTCTCACAATTTCGCGGTGCAAAAATATCACGAAATGTACGCTATAAAATTATACAACTCGTGCTAAAGAAACGCTTACGTAATAAGCTATCGTGAGAGCTATATTTGGAAACGCCATTCATGATTTCTCATGTATTAAATATTTCTTCGTAAAATATTCAAATTTTTAGGCTGTACCGCTTATTTGCCAGTAGCGAAACCCCAGGAAAGCAAGTTCTGCGATATTATGTCACCACCTTCTGCGACACAGCACTTACGTATTCCTGAACCTGGGAATCACACCTGGACAATCACACTCTCAACCGAGAATCGAACCCGGGACCTCTCGTCCACGCCACTTGGCCAAATGCTAGGACGTACAGCAATTACCCTATAATAACAGCCGCAGAACTATCACGACATGGAGTTAATTCACGGTTGAACTAGTGATTTTGAAATTTCGTAGTTACTTCTTTTTACCTATTGTGTAACCTCTCAAACAGCCATCGCATTTTCTGTTTGAATTATCTGTGCATGCTTCATAACCGGTTACGTTGTGAACTGAACATTTGGAGACGGTAATGTAGCCTCAGTATTATTAATAGTTCCGTCAAACTGAAAGCACGAAAATTTTCATCACCGAACGAAATCCATCCGTTCACAAGAGATTTCTACCGATTTACAGCGAACTTCACCGATTGGTCGATAAGGGCGGGATAAATAACTGAATTTACATAGACTTGTATCAGTGATTGAAATCTCTGTTTCAAGGTAATAGTGCATCATATACGTGTAAATTTCTTTGACGGAAAGCAAATTTTCCACCTGCAAACATACAGTTTCAAAGAACAGTTCGCATAAGATAGGACATCAGTTCAATAGANGGAAAGCAAATTTTCCACCTGCAAACATACAGTTTCAAAGAACAGTTCGCATAAGATAGGACATCAGTTCAATAGAACATCAGTTCACAACATAATTCGAATACAACTTCTCTGCCAAATGTAATAGTTTGTTTGTGAATATGGCCAGAAGGAACGATCTGACGTGTAAATCAAACTGCCCAGGCGTGCGAGAACTTCACACGTGTTCATGCCGAGGTCAGCTGCAATCCTGGGCGCTGACTGGGTTTCTGCCAGGCAGCTGCTGGCGTAACCTGGCGACGTGAATCACGCAAACTAGGAGATACTCAGGCTGAGGCGGTGACGTAACAAGACTGGCATTTCTAGAGTTAATAACTACTGGCTACAGTATCTATGCCGTATCCAAGTAGAGTTGTGGTCTGGCATACCACGGTACAGCAAGGCAGCGAGAATTCATTCTTCAAACGGCTAGTCACAGTGTGCTATACAGACTGTTTGATAACATATGGAACATATTCTTCATTGGGTAACAGTTAAAGCCACCCGATATCTTCACCTGTTTGCTGGGGACGCGACAGTTTATTTCTGTCTGTCCTGACAAGAGCAGTTGATACTATGCTGTACTCTGAGTTGAATGGGACAATGAATTATTCAAACCAGGAACTAGCAAACTTGTATTTGACGTATGGGGTCATGGAATGTAATGCAGCATAATAAGTAAGACGTCTCTATGAGGATCGTTTCCCTAACAGACATCTTCCAGACAAAAAAAAAACTATAGTCTACGATGCCACGACTGCAGGCGTGCATTTTGAGCACCTCTTATAACGGTAAGCTGCAGCACTTTATTGAAGTACTAACAGAGCTGACTATAACTCAGAAATGAGGTCAAACAGGTCACATGTGTATATGAACTTTTTAAATTGTTTTAGTATCTCGTGTACGTCGGTGGAGTATGTCGTACATGATATGAAACATTCTATATATAGTCCATTCACTGCTACTTCCAATTTTTCTGAAGCCTTGATAAAGATCTACTTACAGGATATTCATCCGCCTCACGCAAACAAAGGTTAACTAGGTCTTGATAATTACACCAAAGGGACAATGCACCACATTCGTGGGCACTCGGTTTTATAAAATTTTGCATATTAACTATTTCTTACTACGCATTAACAACACACCTATTTTCTCACGGTTTTGGTTCATATTAATCATAAATCAAGTATTATAATTTATATCGAAAACGTAAATAAATTTTAATTTAATCAAGCATAAGGAACTTTAATATAAGTACAAGTATAAAACGCTTGTGATACATAACGTAATTAGGAAACAGCTAAACACGCCATACATGGTGTCATTTTTCAAAGGTTTGATTCAAAAAGGGAGAAGTGCAGCGAATAGACTTTACGGGATGTTGTACAAAAAGTGAATTTTGTTATCTGCACTAAACGCAGCAGGAAAACGAGGCCAAATATGAACTCCCTCGCGCAGTAGAAGACGTCATTCGTTGTTGATAATACTGTATATTCCGCAGCCAGAAAAATCAAACACAGGCCCATTTTATTAGTTACGACGTATGACATAGCGTTGTACTGGCCACACAAACAATATTGTTGCAACACCTGAAATCATATATTTATCAGTGACTCCCAAGAGTTAATTCAGCCAACTTTTATATCAGAGTTCTGTTGTTTAACAAGTACTTAAGCTATATGCAAAAACCAAGAACTGTCGTACCTTAAATGTTACCATATATTACCTCCTTTAAACAAAATTATTATATCACAAGGGTATTTTCACTAAAGAATTTAATTGTAATATTATATTTCGAATGACTTATACCAAAACCTCTGAGCATGAAATAATGCACAACATCGCGGAAGGAGGGAGAATCTGTAGTGCACAGTTAAGTAGCTGTCGTGAATCCTCTTAAGGCTCACGACTACCTGGCGCTTGAACTGCCTTACATAATATTGATAATTCACGTTTTTCTGCGAAACAACTAAACGTGCGTGCAATGTGTTGATCTAAGAAAAGAACACATATTTCAAACGAGGACTTTTGAGTACTTTCAAGATGTCACGCACATTAGAAACATCACTTTTGATTACTCCAAAATGGCTACAAATGACTTTTCCAAAGCATAGTATCTGAAAGCATACGCGTCAGATACATACAAATCTACTCAGGGCCCTGCATTAAACATTCGTACACACTTTTCACCAATAAAAAAATAGTGTCACTGCTGAAAGTCACATAGGTACACGCAGTGCGATGAAAACACTATACGTCAGTTCAGAGCCTTGCGGTTAGGGGCGATGGCGTATTTGATGCAAGAGGAAGTGCCACTCTTATCGCTCCTGGGCCTCTCGGCCTCAAACGCGGAAAACACCTTCAGGTACGCGGGAGCACATAATTCCTCGTAACGAACAGTTTGAGATAGCTGTCGGGATGAGATTCACATTTCTCACTGAAGAATCCATCGAATTGAAATGCATTTGTGTGGCGCTTAGAATCAGTTATTTCATCGAACGTAACGTTATGCACATCTGCTTTGCCTCCGTCCTCTCGGGCGTGACTATCACTGTACTCTTCAGGATGACATCGCCGATACCTCGAGAAGGAGAAGAGGAGCCACCTATCGAGCCGCGATAACGCTAACGAGACACTGACGCCACTCTAGTCTCTGGAATAATGAATGACTTGGGAGCCACTGCAAGCATTTTGTGCTCATCACCTCCCTCGGCGTGACTCGAGGTGGGAAGAACATTCTTGACCAGAGCATGGCTAAGTAAGACGCGGCGTGCCCGTGTCGACAGCCTGGAGTGTCCATTAGTGCGGGGAGTCTGTGACAATTGGGACGATGCGCAAGGTCGCAATGGCCAACGAGTGCGGTGTGCTACCACCGGGAGAGCAGAAACTGAGACTAACCAGTTGGACTGTGGGAAAGTGGGACTTGGTGCGCGAGTGGTGGATGGCGGACATTTTGAATGATGTAAAAGTATGACAGCGGATATTTTGATCGTGTATGTGTAATAATAATAANGGAAAGTGGGACTTGGTGCGCGAGTGGTGGATGGCGGACATTTTGAATGATGTAAAAGTATGACAGCGGATATTTTGATCGTGTATGTGTAATAATAATAAGTGAAGATTAAAAATTACTCTCACCGATAGAAATTGTAGGAGTTTATAGTAGGGATAAGCAGTATTAGTTTGTAAATAATAGCTGTGTGTATTTTATTACCNAAGGTCGCAATGGCCAACGAGTGCGGTGTGCTACCACCGGGAGAGCAGAAACTGAGACTAACCAGTTGGACTGTGAGAAAGTGGGACTTGGTGCGCGAGTGGTGGATGGCGGACATTTTGAATGATGTAAAAGTATGACAGCGGATATTTTGATCGTGTATGTGTAATAATAATAAGTGAAGATTAAAAATTACTCTCACTGATAGAAATTGTAGGAGTTTATAGTAGGGATAAGCAGTATTAGTTTGTAAATAATAGCTGTGTGTATTTTATTACCNGATAGAAATTGTAGGAGTTTATAGTAGGGATAAGCAGTATTAGTTTGTAAATAATAGCTGTGTGTATTTTATTACCAATGAAATCAATCAAGAAATTGAAATAAGTTCTTTTACTTTCAACTCCTTGCGAACTTGGAAACGCCCTAAACAATTTTTAACAGTAAGAATGAAGTAGGCATAAACAAGTAAGCTGACATTCAAAAGCACTGCAGGATAGCGCCAAGTGAGTGAGTACTCACTCATAAGGAAACAAATAATACGTCTACAGCAGCTAGGGCCCTTCCCCCTCTTCCAAGCCGGCGTCCTTTCACCTTCCCGGCAACGCTCCAACACAGATATGAGAACGCCGAGGACGCGCGAGAAAGGAAGCAGGAGTAGCAGAGGACGCNTGGAAGGGAAGGAAGACAGGTGCGTAGCTGTGTGTGAGAGAGAGAGATAGCAAGAGAGAGAGAGAGAGAGAGAGAGAGAGAGAGAGAGAGAGAGAGAGAGACGGGGCACAGGGCCACAGGAGAACTCCATCCGGGCAGGAGTTTGCTAACTCCGTGTGTGGTCCTCAGTCACAGAGGTAAACAAAGCCGATCCGCGCCGAGGTGAGAGAAAGGAAGCCTGGGAGCGGTGGCGTAGGGACAGGGAATCGTAATAACTACGGCGTAATTACACCGTTCCTGACCTCCGCGCCAAACCAACGACCCCGAAACCAAAATTCAGGCCGCGCTCGCGGCGTCTCACCCGTCGTTTCGCAAACCACACACCACGTTACGTTTTCTTTATGAATCAGTCGACAGTATCTTATCCCTCACCACCGACAACATTACTGCAATATAAATGTGTAAGTGTGGCAATAACCAGTTTCAACAAAATCATTATTAAAACGAATTAAAACCTCTGCAACAAAAAAATAACTATAATGCAACACACATAATTCCACTACATTTCGAAAGCTGTGATGGTATAGTCGTCAGTCAGACTACTCGCCTCCCATTTAGGCGGACCAGGACTCGAATCCAGGTGGCGGTCACACCGAATTTTCGCACGTGGAAAATGTTGCTGACATTACCGGTGTACATAAGATTTTCTCGGGGTACTCCCATTTTTCCCCACCCTTACATTCCGCCTCTTCTCCGCCACCATCTCATTTCACCCTCACCAGTGTTAAGACCTCAATGTTAAAGCACTGTCCAAAACCGTCAACTTAACTCCACTGTGTACATTTCCAAATGTTAAAGTTAAAATATACATTGCAAAGATTTGGAGAATTCAAATGTGGTAACGTAATTTTTGTATGTTTCGTTTGATAGAGTCCATTCATGGTTACTTCCAAATTTTCTGAAGCCCTGCTTAAGTTCTTCTTTCAGGCTATCCGTCTGCCTCAGGCAAACAGAGCTTAGCAAACTAAATGTAAACAATGACACCAAAGTGACAACGCACCTCACCTGTGAGCACTCAGNAAAGCTGTGATGGTATAGTCGTCAGTCAGACTACTCGCCTCCCATTTAGGCGGACCAGGACTCGAATCCAGGTGGGGGTCACCCCGAATTTTCGCACGTGGAAAATGTTGCTGGCATTACCGGTGTACATAAGATTTTCTCGGGGTACTCCCATTTTTCCCCACCCTTACATTCCGCCTCTTCTCCGCCACCATCTCATTTCACCCTCACCAGTGTTAAGACCTCAATGTTAAAGCACCGTCCAAAACCGTCAACTTAACTCCACTGTGTACATTTCCAAATGTTAAAGTTAAAATATACATTGCAAAGATTTGGAGAATTCAAATGTGGTAACGTAATTTTTGTATGTTTCGTTTGATAGAGTCCATTCATGGTTACTTCGAAATTTTCTGAAGCCCTGCTTAAGTTCCTCTTTCAGGCTATCCGTCAGCCTCAGGCAAACAGAGCTTAGCAAACTAAATGTAAACAATGACACCAAAGTTACAACGCACTTCACCTGTGAGCACTCAGTTTAATATCGTTACGCGGTGTAGCTCGCACCGGTCGCAAGTTCCCATTATGCAAGGACCCGGCTCTGTGGGGAGTGACCCACCTCGACCCTCTCCTCCAACCCCTCAGCTGACCAACTCGCTGCCGCGTCACTCACCCGGGTGGCGGAGGAGATGATTGACAGCGGCGACCCGGCTGACGTCACAGCTCCTCATCCTTCCCCCTGCTGGAGAAGCAGACGAATTTAGAGGACACGCAAGAATATTCTGGGAACTAGAACCCTCGGCGCCACGCGGCAATTAGAGAAATTTCTGGGCGGTGGCCTACGAACCTTTAAATATTGCAGTGGTCTAAGGGTCGGGAGTCTTTGGCAGAGCCCATCTGGCTGAGTGCGGTAGGCGAAGCCAAGTGCGGTGAGGGACAGACGACGATGGGAGATTGCAAGATGACGGCGGACGAGATGTTCGTGGTGTGAATGGACGAGAGGGCGCGAAACCCGACGAGTGAAGGCTACTGTGCATTAGGGCGCTCAGAGAACTCTAGAACATTGTGGAACTGGTAGGACATGGACTGAACTGAGGTGGTGCTGAATGAACATGTATTACGGGTTTCATTGTAAATATTGGAACTGTTAAATATGAACATATAATTTATCAAAATAATTGAATAGCTCTTGATACACTGTCTATTGGGACTGATTTTTAATTATTAAATGGCATAAATTTCCTTGAGGTATTTGTGAACTGTATTGATTGAATTTATTACTTGTAAAGAGCAAGTGATATAAATTTACTGTGAGAAAATGTGTCAAGATAATTTTGTTTTTATTTATTGTAAATAAAATTAGGAAACTATAATTAACTCTTTTATTTAATTAAGAGCTTCATCCCTTAACAAACCTGGTTTAGTCCACTGACTGAAAAAATTGTAAAAATATTTTTCACGATAACTATTTCGTACAAGGCATTACCAATACACCTGCTATATCCCACCCATGTTTTTATTCGTATTAATTATAAATGACATATTATAATTAATAGATAAAATAAACGGAAGCGTTTATAGTCTCAAAAATAAAGATGATTTTATGTTAACAGAAGTTTAAAGAGCTTGTGAAACACGACCTTTATAGTAAGCAACCCAAACACGCATATGTGGAATGATTTCCAAAGCTTTGATACAAAAAAATGTTAAGATACTACGAATAGACTTTATTTATTTTCGCACTAAATTTCAGTCTTGTGGTAGTACCACCCTCCAAGAGATAGTGGATGATAGCAGCGCTGTTTGTAATCGTCGTTCAGGCTCGCAGACACAGTTATTTGGCGCGCAGTACACAGTTGTTCAAAAGAAAGTCAAATCCGTTGTGATGTTCATAAATGCTTTCGGTAGCAACGATTTACGCTTCAATATTCGCAATCTGATATACAAATTTTCCCATACTACGTGTACGTTCAGAACTTCCATTAAAATTATNCATGTATTACGGGTTTCATTGTAAATATTGGAACTGTTAAATATGAACATATAATTTATCAAAATAATTGAATAGATCTTGATAGACTGTCTATTGGGACTGATTTTTAATTATTAAATGGCATAAATTTCCTTGAGGTAATTGTGAACTGTATTGATTGAATTTATTATTTGTAAAGAGCAAGTGATATAAATTTATTGTGAGAAAATGTGTCAAGATAATTTTGTTTTTATTTATTGTAAATAAAATAAGAAACTATAATTAACTCTTTTATTTAATTAAGAGCTTCATCCCTTAACAAACCTGGTTTAGTCCACTTACTGAAAAAATTGTAAAAATATTTTTCACGATAACTATTTCGTACTAGGCATTACCAATACACCTGCTATATCCCACCCATGTTTTTATTCGTATTAATAATAAATGACATATTATAATTAATAGATAAAATAAACAGAAGCGTTTATAGTCTCAAAAATAAAGATAATTTTATGTTAACAGAAGTTTAAAGAGCTTGTGAAACACGACCTTTATAGTAAGCAACCCAAACACGCATATGTGGAATGATTTCCAAAGCTTTGATACAAAAAATGTTAAGATACTACGAATAGACTTTATTTATTTTCGCACTAAATTTCAGTCTTGTGGTAGTACCACCCTCCAAGAGATAGTGGATGATAGCAGCGCTGTTTGTAATCGTCGTTCAGGCTCGCAGACACAGTTATTTGGCGCGCAGTACACAGTTGTTCAGAAGAAAGTCAAATCCGTTGTGATGTTCATAAATGCTTTCGGTAGCAACGATCTACGCTTCAATATTCGCAATCTGATATACAAATTTTCCCATACTACGTGTACGTTCAGAACTTCCATTAAAATTATCACGGAGTTCCCCAGCATATATGGGACCCCGTGGTGCAGTGGTCAGACTACTCGCCTCCCACCACGGGAGGCGAGTAGTCTGTATCCCGGCGGGATCGCTACCTGATTTTTGCACTTTGCAAATCGTCCCGGACGACGCTACTGGTCGGGGAGTTTTCTCGGGATCTCCTGTTTCCTCCGCCCTTGCATTCCGACGATGCGCCATACTCACCTCGCTTCACCTTCGACGGCTCTCAAGACGCCGCTGTTTTCCAAACGTCTGCACTCCACTCCAACATATACGTATATTTCAGAGCGTCCTGTCATAGGGAGAGAGGGAGGGAGAGAGAGAGAGAGAGTGAGAGTGAGAGTGAGAGAGAGAGAGAGAGTAGAACAAGAGCGGCGCGGCACTGCGTGCTCGCAACGCGTACTCGAGCGCCCTGAAGCAGAGGCAGTGTCGCACGGACACGACATTCCTGACTGCAAGAGGGGCAAAGTGGTCGCCCTTGTGGCGCCCACCTCAGACACCGCCATTGACAGCCTCGACGGCGACGCCGCCGTCCTGCTGTTTAGCGGCTCCCGACTACAGGTCGTCTTGTGTCGTCGCCGCCGAGACAAAGAACAAGGGCGCGTGTTACCCTTCTCGCATTCCACCAACATTAACAACTGCGCCTGCCTGGGAAAACACGGCCTTTTAACGCACAAAGGAACATTCTCAACTGCCTAGTTCTGAACAAGTATTACTCTCTTGTAGCAATTCTCAAAATACCAAATACTTCCTCGATTCTCGTGACTGCAAAATACCTTTCCGACGTTACAGTTTACTGACTGTCAAAAGGGAGAGGTGGTGGCCACATCTACCTGTACCTATTTTTGATGTAACTTTTATACTAAAATTTTTCTTTTGCGAATTTAATTATGTTACATACACAACACCTAAAAACATTTCCAGGAACAATGTTAAAATTGCTGGCACTGTTTACACCCGTAGTTACCCTTAGAAAGCAACCAATAGTTGACTCACATCTCCCATGCGTACGTAGGCACGCCGTGGTGCACCGGCTAGGGTTCTCGCCTCTCACCTAGGCTAACCGGGCTCGTTTCACGGATTTTCGTACGTGGGAATCATGCCAGCCGGACGATGCCACTGTTAAGCATTTGCGCCACACTTGGATTTTGGCGCAGCCCCATAATAACCACGCTTCACCTTCATCGGCTCTCAAGACCTCGATGCTAAGAGCAGCTCAAAATCTCCACTCCACTCCCAAACGTTACTAATAAAAACACACTACCACATAAACATTTCAGGCAATTTACTGAGTAGCGGAGCCATTAACTAGGATGCCTTAACAATAATAATCTTGTATACGATTTGTCGCTGATTAAATTGATAAAATTGTAATGCCAAGGTATTCTCAGCCTCCTCCTTCCCCAAACACAAAACCACGAAAACTACCTATAATCATGTTAAAATGTAGTTTACATTACAAGGTAATGAGGCGAGTATCGAATCCAAAATTTTCCTGTTGATAAACCCTGACCTTGATATTCCATGATTGGAAAGGCGAAGAAAAATGTAGTCATCTTTTTCAATCACTTCGATAGTTAAACTGTGGTTCCAGCAAGCTCGTATGTTCGCACTGGAATTGGCAAATCATTTCGTCACTATCCCGGAACAGAAGTAACTACCGCTTCTGTAATCTTGTCGCTACGATACGTTACTTACAGTATGTTGAGATAAACATAACTTTTGTGCAATCAGCTTTCAGTGCGTTATGTATACTTAAGTAAAGGCTACATAAAAAAATACATTCGGAATATCAGGAATTAAAAACACTCGGGCTGCTTATTCCGGAAACATCGAATAGGCATACTTGTAAAAAATGTCAAAGCTGAGTAGCGACTTTAACACATTACTCAGCAACTATTGCTTTTTCATTAACTTTTGAACTACCTCGCCTTCTTTTATTCGATGCATGACTTTTAGCAAATCACATTTTAATTTTAAATTGACGTAAATTAAAGCTATTTTTACTTTGACATCAGCTTATAATAGAATGAATGCGAATACTAACATCTTGCTCCATTTAGTCACCTCCCGATATGGTAACCATCTGATTTCAACCCATCATCGCTTCTGCAAATGTCATTTTCCCATGGGCGTCACGGAGGAGGGGGCAGGGAATCTGTATATTTTGTATTAAATGTGAAATAACAATGTTTATAACAAACAAATTGCTTATTAGCGACGTTTCTTCAAAATGCAAGTCCTGGGAAGAGTAATTGAGTTCTTCCTAATTTTCCCTAATTTTATTTTGATATTTGTTTGTGCATGTGTATTAAATATTATATTGTATATTGTTGACGATAAACCAATTTATTCACATTATTTGTCTTCGATGCTTGTTGCATACATTTAGGGTAAAACGTAGTTGTAAATATTAGACTTATCTGAAGGAAACTTTTTCTAATTCATATGCCTCCTCTTGGAAAATATCTTGGGGACGCACATGATTTTGTCCACGTCGTGTTAATATCAACAAAATCCTTTTTCCTTAATTATCTCTTTTTAACGTCCCTGCTTTAAGTTATGAGGTTAACCGAGCGGCGGCCAACATACTAAGTACTATCCTTAACTTTTAAAAGGAACCCTTGAAGTACTAAGATTCCGTAATTGCCTCAGCCAAGGACATTATTTTTTAACTATATATATTACTAAAAAAAATTTAATTTGAAGTCACCGGCCTTTCGCAAATAATTCAATTTTTAATTCCCCTTACAAATATGGTTAGGTCGTTACCTCAAATACAAGCCTCTTAAAAATAAACAGCATAAAAAAAATTTTGCACTCTCTTTTATCTAAGTGGACTTTGTTGGTTTACTCTTAGTTACACTTCGAAATATTACGTAGGGAGTGATAGAGGGAGGGGGGAAGTGTTCATTACAGTTAATTAAACTGATTCCATTTCTTACAACACATCAGGTGTAAATAGCGAAGGAAGGAGGGGCTCTGCGACCAGCGACCCTGCATCTTTTTTCTTTTAACTGTAAACGACCTACCCTTTATTTCATTACTTCCACTTGTTCGTCAAAAGCGGTCAAGTTCCACCCTGCCTAGTAATGTAACTTGTCGAAAATTTAACCATACGCACCAAATTGGGCAAACTTATTCGTTATGTTAGTTAAATGTACGAGTAAACGGTAATGTGCATGAATTGTATTTTGAGTGTAACGGTAAGCTACTCATGAGATTTAAAAGCCTCTTTTTTAGAACATTATCCATAATTAAAATGACAACATGCTGATCGAGATTAGTTTGGCACTTTTGAAAGCTCTACTTAGGGACTACTTTCCACCTAATTTTGTATTCTTCCGACATTTGTAAAATTTACATTTCAGAGGGCCTGATGACATTGTTCATGCGCCAGTCAAGTGAATGCATGAAATTGTTAGGAAACCTAAAGGTGCTTCTAATATGCAAAATCGTACTCTAATTTGTATACAGAAAAAGAACACCATATTGATTTGCCACAATTGTAAACATTTTACACGCAGTACTACGTCAAGACTTGGAAATATTTTACCCAATTCGCTGCCAACTTAACGGGGAGCTTGGAGGGAGGTGTACGGTAACGTACACAGTCGAATCACATTAATATGACCACCTGCTAGAAGTGCCATCTGCAGCGCGTAGCCCATGGCGTATGGCCCGTGACGTGAGCTGGTGAAACGGGTATATAATGTGACCGACAAGCTACACACTGCGCTTCCTGCTGTCATGGATAAGGGAAGAGATTTAACAGAGTTGCAGAAAGCTATGATAATCGGCTTTCGGACCAAGAGGGGGGGGGGTAGCATTTCGTAAACAGCGACGTTTGTAAACTGTTAACATGCCTCTGTGGTAAAGGTGTATCGTGAGTGAACGAATGGCCTCATTGGGAATAACCATCGTGGAAACTGCAGAGCTCCACGCGCCATTGATGTCCGAGGTTAAAGTCGACTACGACGGTGCGTGAAGGCCAACGGACAGACTACAGTGGAACAACTAACCATCCAAATGATTCAGAGGGCATCCAGACACGTATCTACCGCAACAGTTCAGCGAACCCTTCTGCAAATGGGGCTCCGGAGTAGACGGAGGGTGACAGCGCCTATGCTAACATCGGTGCATTGACTAAAGCAACTGGAATTTGTTCGACAGTATGGCGACTGGACAGCTGCTGATTGGCGACGGGCAACGGTCTCCGACGAGTCACATTTTCAGCTTCATAGAACGGATGTCCGGCGAGAAACGCTGGATAACCGACACCCTGTATCCATTGCTGGACGAACACAAGGCGGTGGGTGCAGTGTTATGGTCTGGGGAATATTCTCGTGGTATTCTGTAGCTCCCATCATCCGTGTAGAAGGCACTCTTGATCTATTTGGTTATGAATCCATCCACGGCCATCACGTCCACCCGTACATGATGATTGTCTTTCCTCGGGAGGATGGGATCTTCCAGCACGATAATGCGCCTTGCCACGTGGCTATAAGTGTCCGCACGTGGCTGGAACAGCATGATCACGACTTCAAAGTTTTTCTCTGGCTCTCAAAGAGCTCCGATCTCAATCCAATTGAAAATCTGTGGGACCACCTCGATCCTCATATTCGCCGTCTGTCTCCTACGCCAAGCACCCTTCAACAGATGTGGAACGCAATGGAGACAGCATGGCTCCAGATACCCGTGGAGATATATCAGCAAGTGACTGAGTCACTGCCAGTTCGTCTAACTGCTGTCTGTGCTGCGAAGGGCGGTTACTGTGGATACTAACAGGTGGTCATAATAACGTGATTCGACTGTGTATATGCAGTTAACGGGCAGTGATTTTTCTTAAAGGTTGATTTCAAATCTGCTCATTTTACCGTAAACCGCATATAGAGTGTTGTACGAACAGCATCATGGCTGAAGGGGAAAGCCTGAACCAGTGTTAAAGTCTGCCTACAGGTCTGAAAGTTGCCTGTAGTTCACGCCTAGACCCTCGGAATGGAAGTTCGTCAGGAGATGAAGAAGAAGCGGAAACTTAAAGCGAAATAGGAAGAAAGCGGCGAAAGTTTTAGCAACAAAACTGGAATTAACAGCTGATCAACTAATTATTAATGCCCACTCCTGCATTCCGGCAGGATAAGAAAGAGGG
>NQII01003582.1:166609-176758 GCA_002778355.1 Clitarchus hookeri
CCGCTTCGATCGTGAGCAACACGCCACTTCTTCAACCGCGAGCAACTCGCCGCCGCCTCGATCGTGAGCAACACACCACTTTCTCGACCGCGAGCAACACATCATCTCCTCGACCGCGAGCCACACGCCATCTCCTCAACCACGAGCAACACGCCGCTTCGATCGTGAGCAACACGCCACTTCCTCGACCGCAAGCAACATGCCGCCTCCTCGATCGTGAGCAACACGCCACCTCTGCACGACTGACGCTCATAAACACATGTCTGACATTGTAGTGCAGCCCAGCCATTGAGAAACTACAACCCCCATGGGCCATTCACGGTTCGCGAGCTTGACTCAAGTGGCCCTCCACTACTGTCCAAAACAACATTATAAAACCGGACGCTCGTAATGAATGAATTCACTGGGCGTCATTCAACTATTTAGAGATTGGGGTGGCTCTTAATATCGAGATCTTGAGAGCCGATGAAGGTGAAATGAGGTATGGAGCAGCGCCGGAAAGACAGGGAGGGGGTAACGGGAGCTCTCCGAGAAAACCCGCCGACCAGTAGCATCGTCTGGCACAATTCCCACTTGCAAAAATCCGGGGGGACTCGGCCGGAATCGAACCCGGTTCGTCTTGATGGGAGGCGAGTAGTCTAACCACTACACCATCGCGGCCCCTGATCCGCAGTAATGTTTATTCTACTGTGGCTAGAAACCAAACAATATTTCTTATGGGAGGGTTTGAGATAGGGAAAATTTCCGCCGCTAGGTGCTCAGTATTCCAAAAAGGTAACTTTTAATTGCAATTTAAAGGTACGTGAATAATAAAAGAGAAAGATTTTACTTAGTTACTAAGTTATTTTTCTGTTGATTTATGAAGATTGCAATTATCCGGTTTTTTTTTACATAGGAAATAGAGAATATCTGGAACATTACTGACAGTGGGGATTTTGACTGTATCTCCATTGCTACAATAACTGTCATTGTAGGCAATGGAGATCCAATCAAAATCCCAATTCAGTTTCACGAACCATTGCCATTAAAAATTTACAGTTACAAAAATTACATATTACTTGGACTCGTAAATTACTGTTCCCAGTATTGGTATAGGAATAGTGAACACGTAAGACATGCCGTAAAAGATCGTCCCATGATACGAATATCTGGGACGCTGTACCTCTCTCAATGAATAACAATTAACAGTGTGGCCCGCAGCATGAACTTGAGATATGAATTTAGCTCCCACGCGAAAATGTTTTCCCCGTCCCTGCTGTACCATCTGGTTTGACGAAGATATGCTATTCCAGATACTGGTACGTAAGTTGTTTTTTCCAATATCAGCTGTAGTTTCATTAGTACGGCCTCGCATTATATTTACTCTTAACAAATATGCGACGTTTGACAAGGGCGTAGAAAACATATTTTTCCAGAGTGGGGTCCATATTTAAAAGAGTCTTTTTTCCTGCACGTNACGTTTGACAAGGGCGTAGAAAACATATTTTTCCAGAGTGGGGTCCATATTTAAAAGAGTCTTTTTTCCTGCACGTCATCGGCTTCTAAGCCCACAACCTTTAGAGAGCGGAGGCCTTCATAGCCAAGCTTTCACTTGAGAATTATTATTTTTGTTTTGTTATGGCACAATATTATTGTATTCATTTCCAAACATTATTAAAATTAAACTGCTTGTATTTTATTACACCTTCAGAAAGCCTTGATTAGAAATTAGATTTATTGACACCGATAGTTCACGAGAAGCTACTAAAATCACTCGAGTACGATTGAGTTACATTTTATAAATAAGTTAAAGCAATTTTCCAGCCCGGATTTAAAAAGTGGCGTTTGGGCTAGTTACTCACTTTTCACCCTAATTACTTTTTATAATTTTTAAACTAAAATATATAATCTAGTATAGAGTAATTATTAAAAAATCAAACTTAAGGAATATTACCGTTAATTAAAAATAATATTTCGTACCTCCTGTTGCGTTATCTAGTCTTGAAATCATGTTGGCAGGCGGAAAAATTATTTAACTTTTCACACTAGTGTATTCTAAAAATCAATTGATAAAATAATATTCGCGCAGCTTTGCGGGAGGGATGGTAGGGGTCAGTACAGGGGAGGGCTCTCCCGAACGCTCGCCGCTGGAGGGAGAAAAACCACCTTACACTGCTGGCGCTATACAGTATAAACTGATGACATTACTCTCTATTACCCCGCTGTTAAATACGCCGCTACGCGAATTACGTTTCTTCGACAGGTAATATGCACGCGCGGTGCAGCTCTCGCCGAAAAGCTCTCGGCCGCTGTCACTGCAAAACTGAATAACCCCACCCCCTCGTGCAGCGGCAATGGACTCTCCCGACTCGCCGGACGCGTTTTAGACTTCTGCGCATTATTTTCTCATTTGGATTTCACTCTATTGCTCATAGTCTACATTGTCTTGTGATGCTCGTCTTATCCGGAAAGGATAACTTAAAATACTCCAAGCAGTGCCCCTATAACCCCAGTGAGTGTCCGGATCCTCAACAATTCCACGCACGTTAGGTTAAACAAGCACCAAAGTTTTAATTTACTGCACCATTCGTTCACGACGATTTCGGACTTCACTGAAATACTGTTTTGTACAACGCAAGTACAAATATATCCCACGAACTTCTTTGCACCATAATAAAATAGAATGTATAAATTAACATTTGTGCCCCTCATAATTTGAACGCCATTTATGTTATTCAACTGTTTAGGAATGGCTGGTTCGTACAAATCTTAACTTTATCTTACATAGTATTCGAAAGTAGCATTAATACATCAATATAAATATATATCTTGTTACTAAGCTCCATAAAATTATTAATGTATTATTAGCATCGAAACTATGGTTTTTACTCTTTTCAGAAACTAAATATGTCAATGACATTATTTTGATGCATTTATAAACAAAACAATATTAAATTTATAGATGTGGGTCTACTGCTTTCGACAAATTCCCGTTTGTGTACAGCATAATTACTCCATCAGCAGTTCTGCATTTGATGAGAACATTTTCACCCTTTTCTATGACAGCAGTTTTTGAGAAAATCTTCTCTGAATCACAATCTTCCAAATGAAAATTGTATGAAACTCTTATTTTTGTTTCTAATTAATTACTCTAAAATACCACTTTTACAACGTACGCGTATTTTAGTCTTCAGTACAAATATTACGCATCTGAATTACTTTAAGAACATGATTCAAATATAAGGATACAACCCTCAGCAAAAAAGTCAGGTGTGTTTACATTTTTTTTCACTAGCGTGCGTTTCTCTTGACTGATACGTGGTTAAGTCGCCTTACACAAAACTATAATGCGTATATAATTGTATTATATTTTAAAACGTAGTGTCTTTTTTCTCAAAGTTACGTACAATGTTAATAATAATCCATGTTTCAAACTAGGCGATATGTATAAATAAGAACATGTACTCGCAAAATAATAAAAAAATGATCTACTCATAACTAACGTGTCATTTTTACAGCATGCAAGATAAACGTGCATTATATTTACAAAAAATATATATATATTATAAACGTGTACTGCTTTAAGTTAAAATCGCATATCCAAGTTTTACAAGGTAACAAACTTAAGAACAATCTCACCAGACTTCTCGTGTTCTCCAGCTTTTGTCTGGAAGATTTTCTCACCTGAAAAAGGAAAAAAAGTTTCATTAGCACACTGTACGCAACAAGTACATAACAGTAAGTAGGCCTAAACTAAGCTACAGAAGTTCAGTAATATTAAAGTGTCAGTTTATCCAACAACGCTTATCTACAAAATGCAGTCAAAAATTTACAAATCTAAAGTATAAATGAAAAAAAAAAAACATTTGAAAACTTTTCGTAACGTCTCGTAATTTTAAATTATTTTGTACTGCTGTTTATTTTTTTTATAAGACAACGATTACTGTTCGCTTATTCTTCCCTCTCCCCTTGCCAAGAAAACGCTTAGCTGCAGCGTGTAAATGAGAAAACAAATAATAAAACAAGTTGTAGTAAGGAAAAATAAAAGCATGGAACAGTAAAACAACTGAATTATTGCAGAGTCGCGTCATGAGCTACGACAGTTCTCGCTGCACGCCATTTCAAACCGTTATTCTTGCATGCAGTGTTGCATTTTATGAGCGTCCATAAAGTAAATATCACCCAACTGCTGCTCTCAAACCTCCCCTCGCCAATCACCTAAAAAATTTCACTTGGATAATGTCCTCAACGCTTTACATCAAAATATTGACGAATTTAAGGAAACTGCAGATATTAACTAGACTTAACAAGATTTTTTCCCGGTGAATATTGTGGACTATTATATTTCCTAGTCTTGATACAAAAAACTGAGTAACATAATTTAATATTAGCAAAGGCTTTTAATATTTTTATCACTCCGTCAGTGAGATTCAAATATTTTAAAATAAGAAACTGAAGTAAAAGATATGTGCGCTTCACACTGACTTGATAGCTGGCATTGTTTGAAATACTTTTACACTTGTACTTCTTCTGCGACTGAACCACAGTTCTGTTGTAACCCTTTGGAAGGCTCTCAGACAATAACAAAATGCACTAACAAAATACAATAAAACATGGGCAATTCTAATACTTCTGCTGGCAACTCAGGCAAAACACGTTGAANAAATGCACTAACAAAATACAATAAAACATGGGCAATTCTAATACTTCTGCTGGCAACTCAGGCAAAACACGTTGAAGACATGCCGCAGAATGTGAAAGTCTGTCCACCTCATCTTTAGCGAACTATGGGAAGGCCGTGCTTGAAATACCGAAGAAGACACAGAAAAGACTCGGCTTCGCCCCTTTTGCAGAAATTCGTCGTTTTCATGTCATAATTTACGTTTCAGAGATATAATAGGAAATGTTTGATNCTTCGCCCCTTTTGCAGAAATTCGTCGTTTTCATGTCATAATTTACGTTTCAGAGATATAATAGGAAATGTTTGATTATAGAAAATTTAAACCTTATTAGTTGTTTGATTCGTTTGTATCTAATTTTCACTGCGTGTTATTTCCTGCTTGCGAAAAGGCGAGAAATTATTGAAAAAAAAATAATATATATATATTCTCGACTTTTCACAACAAGCAGGTAACACGCAACTAAAATTACGCACTAAAATATTCAAAAAATAGCAAATATAAATTTTCTATAATCGTAAATTGTAAATAGTTACTGTGAATCCGAAATTATGACGCGGAAAAGAATAATTTCTGCAAAAGGGGTGAAATTGAGCCTTAAGGGCATTTATTACCGGAACTATCGAGACGCTCTATCTCATTTAAAATACACGGACCCTGACTTAAACGTTTCTCATTGTAATATTTAAACTTCACCAACACGCATGAAGAAAACACAATACATCGAGCTTCCGAATTCAGCAAAAGAACTTACGGGATTATTTTCCCACTTTTTTTTCCAACGATGCAGTATTTTGGTCTGCTGTCGAATATTCGTCCATGACCAGCACAACCTGCACATCGTTCGAACCAGTGCGGATCGAAAAAGAACTGTTAGGCTCGGAATAATTGAACTTTGGCTCCCGCATTTATGAAAGAAGCTGCAGCGTATGTTTAGAATTGGGAATCCTAGTAATGTTTTATTTTAATTTTTAAATAGTAACGAATGTGCGTTATCACATTTCGAAGCAAGGTTGCGTTTTATGTTTTACTAATATATTTTTCTCGTGTAAACAACTGGAGGTGTTACTAGGCCGACACTGTAAGGTTGAACGAATATATTTCACAGAGCAGGGCACAACAAACAAAGTAAAATGATATCATATAAACAATACAAGAAATCACAAAATACTAAAAAATAAGTTATTACAAAAAAACTACGTAAAACCACTAAATTATCAACGAACAAACTGTAACTATCATTGTGTCACTCATTTTAAACTTGATCACTTTCCCAGCGAAGAGGATTAGTGCTGATATTCGATCATCGAGAATTCGTCCCTGGAAGAGTTCAGTAATGTTTGACGCCACCCATCATGAACTCTGTTCACAGACTTCAAAGAGGTATGATACGAACAGCGGCGTGTGGTGAACTATTGCAAGGTAAGTTGTGTTTTGCTCTGTGCTATACCTAATCGTTTTCTAGTGTACACATCGGCTACTTAAACGTAGTAGAGCATTTGACGTCACAACATACGTGCAAGGGGGTGCCTCGCCGCTCTCTCGTGAGTGGCCGACATACATTCAGTTTCTCCCGGCTCCACTCTGGTAGCTGGTTACAGCTGCGTGCGCCCTGTGTGTACAGCACTGAGCAAGCACCAGCTCATCTTGCAATACTTCACCACACGCCACCGGATAAGAGGTGCTTCGCGTGTTATTCCGATCCCGTTTGTACACGCACGAGTAACCCGAACTCACTGTCATAGGATATTGCACCTCTATGAGAATTATACTACGTGCACTGCTATTTTCCAACTGAAACCTGCAGACGCACTCAGCTCTCGTGAGTTCGAACAGAAACAACACGAACTGCGTGAACGATACTGTCTGCAGGTATTGCTGCGAACAGGGTCATTCACAGTCGGGTTCCGGTATAAAAACAATGCTAACTTTTAACGCCGTGTGGATATCCAGCGAAGTTGCTCGAGGACGGTAGAGAGAGCACTTGGAAAGTCCCTTATTGCCAAGGTAGCCCCCCCCNGTACGCACTGGATTGTTATTTCACTCGTCTGGGAGTTACCTGGTTCGAACCAGAATGTTCGAAGCAATATAGTTCATAAACAAGGGTACGTTACGGTGTAAACGGTCCCCTTGGTATTCGCTCGTGGCGCTGAACAGACGATGTTTATGGTTTTAACATATTACTTTCCGCCATTATCAAACTACCACGCCAAAATTTTTAAACGCCATTTTCTTCCTGCGTTAATTTTCTTTTTTTCGTCTCCCCAACATTATCACCTGTACTTTCTTAGTCTCGCTTGGCGTTGTCTTTGGACTACGAAAAGTCGGAAAGTCCAGGTTAAGCTATGGGCAACAGTTCAATTAATTTCTATACGTGAGTATAAATTATTTTAGTATGCGATATCCCCTCTCGATTAGCCTTATTAACATAACTAATTCAGGGGAGGCGGTGTTACTAATCAACAATGAACATGTTAATCTGAACTTCATGTTCTCTAAAAGTCAGAACGTACCGTCAACAAAAATTACACCTATCAGAGAGATCCAGAGAAAGGCTTAAACTGCGATGCTGCTAAAGAGACACCTTTGAGAGCAGACTATGAGTACACATCACCAAAATCAAATATCCATATCGGTATCTACTCTATCGCAACATCGACGACTTCTTCGATGTTACACACATTTTGCTACACCGCCAACAGTTTTTGTATTTTTTTTTTATAAACTTAGAGTACATTTTCATGTAAACAACCTATTTATTTTTCAATACACAAATTGTTACAATCTGAAGTCAATTTTAACAAAAATTGAAACAGAAAAAAACAGCTTTGTTAATAACAAAAAGGTTACATAATTACAGCATTGTTACAACATTTTTATGCAAAATAAAATATGTTTTGTAGTTTTCCTTGAGGACTCCTGTCCATAAGCTCAAGAATACCTACGTGAGGGGCGGCGTGTGTGAATGTTTTTTTTCTCCAGTTTTTACTTAAAATTTAATTCCTGTGGCATTACGCCAAATGCAAAGGGTATTCTTATACAGACACTTTTTTTTAGTTAAGCCACCGAGACCTATAAATAACCTGGCATTGCGAAATAAAATAACTAACAGAGGTTCTGAAACATTACATTTATTTCCAATGATAATTACTAACCATTTTGGAGCTCACGCTAACTACTGTCGTTTTTATGCGAATACATTACGCAAAAGTAGCTTCTGAGTTAATTTGAACGAACTATGGGCGTCCTTGAATTTCGCACATTATTAACAAATGGTTTCGCAGGTATGCAAAGCTTTCATTACAATCAACTAATTAATATGGGACACACGTTTATCTTTTATTTTCTCCGACACGCTCGCAAATTAAGGTTACTCAGTATTTTACAAACACCAGAATTTAAAAGATTTTTTTAATTGAAAATTACTGTTGTGAACAATACATTCTATCAAAGAGATGTATGGTGGAAGAAAATTCTCAGATTTTGTTGAAAGTCACTTTCTCAGCATCTCCGGTCGTCGAAAATTGAGAAAAATCCTTCAGGGACCCATTTTCGTCTACGCGGTTGATATATTCAGCAATTCCATCTCACATTTTTTTTTTACAAGGACTCCTCATATTACACTACAGGGAGAAAAAAAATACGAGACGCTTCACGACCGGAAATTCAAATCGGCGTTCACAATCTGGGGACGGAATTTTAATCATCAAATTATAAGGCGGCGGTGGCCCAACTTCCACGGGTGGGCAGAGAAGTTTCGCGAGGTCGTGGAATCAAGCGCAGGGAGATGCGCGAGTAATTAGCATTTTTTTTTGTAGGGACGAAGCAGTTGGGTGATTACACGACACTCGTGCACTCTAACAAACTATTCGGGAATTCGCCATATCGATGTATACGTATAGGGAAAAAGGGCGAATATAGTCTATTCGCGGTTTCTTTACACTTTTTGAATCAAACCTTTGAAAAATCACCCCATGTATGACGGACTAGGATGTTTCCTAAATATGCCGTTTATTACAATGTTTTACAATGATCTATCACATGTTTTTCATAAAACATAACATTTTACATAAAATCTAACATAAAAGTATTTTATTTATTATTGAATTGAATATTTACTCAGATTTTCTCTAAGAATTATAAAATTTAATTAGTAATTAATACGAATGAAACAGAAAGAAAATAGGTGTGTTCGTAATGCCTAATAAGAAATAGTTCCCATGCAAAATGTCATTAAAATTATTGCGTACGAATGCAGTGCGCTGTCCTTTCGGTGTAATTCTCTAGACATGGTTAATATTTGTTTGCATGAGGCGGAGGAATATCCTGAAAGGAGAACTTTAGCTGGGCTTCAGAAAAGTTGGAAGTAACACTGAATGGACTATAGTAAATTACTTTCCATTTTGTCCATGGTAGTGTTCCTACGCTTGCTCAGAAAAGAGTCAAATGCATAAGAAAGCCACCATCTTGGTACTGAAACGATGCTCAACTTTACTATATTTGCAGCCAGATACGTGGTACCATTTCTATACAATGTATTGGTTAAAACCTCCATTGCAATTTAGGAAATTTACAAGAAATTTTTTTTACAGTGACGAGGAAAAGATGAAACCGATTATTGCTGTATGTTTTTACCAAAACCGTATTTTTAAACTGAAATAACAATAACCGCAATCGCGCGCACACACACACAAACATTACCACGGCAATAATATAAACTTAGTACCAATGACATTATAAAACCGGATGTTTTCGTTTCTTGTCCCGTCATGTCACTTCCAAAATACAACTTCTAGAAAAGTTCGTGTTTAAGTTCGCGACATTGTCACCTGAATAAAATGTTCCCATTTTTACGTTTTGTTAACATTTCGCTACTAACGATACCAAATTTCCAGCCATTTTCAATTTTTTTTCCAGTACGCAGAAACGAATACGTATTGAGAAACGTGAACATGGTTTAACTGATGTTTGCATTCGTGAACGGAAACGTAAGTAGACCTACATGAAATTTGACTGGCACAGTACAAGGGATGAAATTAGATTGGCCATGGTTAGGTTCTCAAAAAAAAAAAGTTAAAGTTTTGTCAACTTGCTGCGCGGTAATGCGTCGGCTATGGCAATGACCAGAGACAAGAGAGTTGTTACCAGACGAGTGGACTGATTACTAACTTCCGATGTACTGAGTACGTGTCTGCTATTTGTTTCGCTGCTGGCGGTTGTCTGTGTACGTGTTTCTCCATTTCACAGGGATAGTGAGAATCACGCTATCTTACTGGCGTCCCGAGTGTATGCAGCCACACGTCATGCCAACGCCGTGGTGCGTGGCTGCTTACACTCTGGACTCCAGTCCACGAAGTTACTGACTGCGCTACGCATAAGAGAAAGTGGCGAAGAAGTAAATCGCCGTGCGAGCAGCGGGGGTTGGCCGGGACGTGCCGAGTCACCAGGTACCGGACCTACCGAATCGCCTGCACTGCACCGCAAGCCCTCC
>NQII01003582.1:183517-199523 GCA_002778355.1 Clitarchus hookeri
TATATATATAATTGGTTAGGATGATACGCAGCGTGGGTTGTTTTGACACATGCAGAAAAATGCGAAAATTATACTTCGCGTAAAATGTGGAAAAAAAGAAAAGGTTTTAAATTTTTTAAACTGAGGGAATTTAATTTGCTACTAATATAAAAACTTTACATATTTATTGCGAGTGAAATAATCACTGTATGTCCTAATTATGTGCCACATTTCACTACGGAACTGTTTGTTAGGAGTTTTGGGTGCCAGGTCACGAATCAAAGCCGTTCCTACTACCGGACTAACGTACTTCTGATTGGCCAGTAAGTGGAAACTCATCCCGCCATACTGGATTCTTGTTTTTTCTAGCTTGTTTATATTTTTAAAGAGAAAATTCCGAAAGTACCCTATACCCATCTAACTATTGACCTTACACAGTCAGGGGCCGTGGTGGTGTAGCGGTCACACCACTCTCCTCCCACCAAGGCTAACCTGGTTCGATTCCCGGCGGGTCGCTCCTGGATTTTCGCATGTGGGAATCGTGCCGGACGATGCCGCTGGTCGGTGGGTTTTCCCCCGCCCTAGCATTCCGGCGCTGCTCTATACTCACTTCACTTCACCCTCACTGGCTTTCAAGGCCCCGCTGTCAAGAGCCGCCCAAATATCTTCACTCACTCATTCTAATTAGTTTGTAGGGTTACTAAAATTAGTTTGGCAAATAGTTTCCAAAGAGTTCCTTGTACAAATACAGAAATATTTGACAGTGTGTGGAACGAGAGGTTACTCTACGACTTCTCGCCCCCACAGATCGACTTCTAAAAGGTTTCCCGGGAGCTCGTAGACAGGCGGTGCCTGTCCTGGCGGAGGAACACAGCAGCCACCCCTCCCCCACCACCCTCACAATCACATCGGCGCCATGTAGCTCGTCTCAGGAACCTGGAGCTTCCTGATTAGATTTGGCGCGAGCGGGACTGCTCTTTCACCTCGCCTGCCGNTACCTGCCGCCTCCACTATCGCAGCCATCTACAACACGACGGGCCCACTACTGTCGACGACAACGTCCTGCAATTCCACCGATTGATAAAACCGCATATTCTTACAAGGCGATGAACATACAAACACGAATAGACCCTACTCACAGCGATGAGCATAAAAATCGACTCAGCCATAGGCATGAACATAATGTGAGCATCTTATTCGAAATCAACAAAAAATACACACAAAAATAAAATCACTGTAAAATTAGGGAGCTAAGCTGTACAATGACCCAGATATGACGTCATAATGTGTAATTGGGGGGGGGNGGTTTTTCAATATGACATAAAAATAGGTGTCCACAGCGGAAGTTAATTTTATACCTATGTTTTACCAGAAAAGGTAAAAAAAACTATTCTCTATATTCCCGAATTTTTACTTTTATCGTATTAAATATATTCAAAGAGGAAACAATTGTGAGAATGGTTAATTATAGCTTTTTTAACTTTCCTGTCCAGTTTCCTTCCGAAAAAGAAGAACAGTACAAAATAGCAATTGTAGTTCAAATTACTGGCTTTCATTGCGTGTAATATCATCCTACTGTAGCAGATATAATTTGTGAGAAGTTCAGTTTTTCGGAAATGTATATCGCTTTCTTGGAAGGGCTTGTTGCAATGCTTCCTTACGTGTATCAGAAGTGAGATTGAGGCGTTTGAAATTTTTATTAGGACTTTTCCTAAAGGAGCCTGACTACCTAGAGCAATGTCCAGGTTTTAGGAGGAGAAGCTCAGGAACGATAAGGGCAACTCTGCCACGCGCATCAAGTGTGACATCGCCGCTACGCACAGACCTCTGAACTGGCGTGCAGTGTTCTATTCATGCTGGGTGTACCTGTGGGACTTTAAGCGGCGACCCTACAACTTTATTGATGGAAAATCTGTAGCAAAGTTCGATACAGGGCCTTTAAATATTTTTGTGTGTATTTCGAGATACAGTGCTTTTGAAAGATGATGTTTCTTTAGCTATGTAATGTTAGAAATTTCTGCAGATTTACGGAAACGTTTACGGAGATATAGTTAATTTACGAAAAGGCACTCCGCAATGACGAATAACGGAAATGAGCTCCGTAAATATAAAATACAGAAGCTCTTCGTATTCTTATTTCTTCGATTTTGAGACACGAACAATGCAGATTATACCTGAAGCGTATAAAATCCCATCTTTACAATACTACTTCGTGTAAAATAGTAGTATATGAATGGCGAATCACTCATGAAGTGCCAATTCGTTGATTATTGTTCAAAATCTGCCACTTCAGGACAAAACCTTCTGTATGCACAATGAAACACGCACATAACGAAAATAAAACAATATTTTCGTAACCTCGTTTTATAAACCGCAAATACAGCAAGCGATCTAACACGACTCGAAACTAAGTCAGGCGCGTTCGTCACTTTCATATAACATCCATATTTACAAAATACTTCGTGTGAATGTGTGTGGTAGGTGAGTCTTTCGAGTTACTGATAGATAATTTTTCGATTAATGTTCAAATCTCAATACAGCAATAATTATTTAAACTTTTTTTAATTTCAGTGAAATAGATTACGAAAATAAAACTATTTTTTTCTTACCCCCTGTTTGTAAACATGATATAAAAAAAATCGCACATCCACTATCATGACTAGAAACTAAGAGGTATGTACATGCATAATTCCATATAAATCCCGTGTTTACAACAAACCCTCTTATAAATCGTGGTATGTGAGTTGATAATGAGATGGACTATCAAAGTTTTTTGCGTGTTCAAATCCCGCTACCAGACAAATTTTTTTTAATTTTTATAGTCATTTTTATACACAGTGAATCACCCACATAACGAAAATAAAACGTTTTTTTTTACCCCTTTTCATAAAGAGCAGATTTTAAAAAAATTTGCAGGTTTGTGGACACGTTCCGTGAATTCACGGAGATTTATGTGAAATTTACGGAGATAACGTTATTGAAAAAACTAAGAGACTGTAATTTAACGCAGATGTCTTGATAATTTGTAACTGGTATTTTGCGTAATTTTAGGGACAATCTTTCTAACAGTGAGATGGAGTGTTGTGAAGTGGTGTTTCTAGTGTAAGTGGCGTCTCGAAAGCACTCAACAGCCCTCGTCGGAATTGTGTACATTGGACGCACGTTTAAGAGTTGAGTGAAAATACGTGAATTTTAAACACTTGGGAACCCAATTGAAGCGGCAGGTAGGCGAGTGCCTTAAGTAGCTATCATTAGCACGGCCACCTCGACACGTGACCATAGCATTCTTTCCGTGCACGGACACCCTGGTCTCGCCGCATGTCTTACTGAAATATCTATGTCCGAAATAAGGCGTATTCCTCACTTAAAACAGCTGTCCTCTATAGTCCATTTGCGGTAACTTCCTATACTTCCAGAATATTCCTCCGCCTCAAGAAAACCAACAAAGGGACAACGCACCGCATTTGCTAGCACTCAGTTTAGTAATATTTTGAATGAAAACTATTTCTTACTAGGCATTACCAACATACCCAGTTTTTACCTGAATTTATTAATATTAATTATAGTTGAAATATTATAACGTATAGATAAAATATAGGAAACAGCTCAGTTTAATAAAAAAAAAAGATAATTTTATGTTAGGAGAAGTATCAAATGATTGTGGTGTACATGACATATTTAGGAAACAACCAAAGACGTCATGAATGGAGAGATTCTTCAACGGTCTTAATCAAAATGTGTGAAGACACCGTGAATAGAATATAATAGACGACCGTGACTAGCTCGTTGCCAAAATGCAACCGAAATTTGTTATGAGGTCTGGGAACGACGGGCTGGTATTTTCAACGCATCACGCCAGGTAGCAATAGAGTAGCTTGCTGCCAATAGGCTAGGGCTTGACAGTCTTTCTCAAATAAATTGACAATTGCTTCCGTAATGAACATGCGTTTGAACCAAATACGTCGGTGCATTGGTTCTAAAATCCAAATCATAATTAATAACTGGTATTTTTATACAAATTTATGTTAATAGTATATACATACAATCTCTTCTAACCTATAATTTCACAATGCAAACGAAATCCTTAGCTTCCCTGACAGTGGAGGTTGCCTGAGGACGCATTACATAAATGATTTATACAAAAGTTTATCAATGTGACATAAAAACAAGTATTCGTCTAGAGAGAATGCCAATCAAAATATCAATATTCTATCTACAATGGAAATAATGAACAAGTGATTGTCTGCAGAGGTGTCAGAAATAGATAAATGAAACCTTTTGATGGTAGAAAAATTATGTATTATATACAGATAATGATAATAATACATGAAGTCTCCTTCAGTTACATTTCTTGCTTGGACATAAATATTCGTCCATTCCCTGACTATTACAAAACGAAACCATTAATATTGATCTTAATACTTAGTTTGCATACCCTTCCTGTTTATTATTGCTGTAAGCCTTTTTGGCATGGAATGCACAAGGTTCCGTGTAATATTCGAGCCAATATTGTTCCATTCTTTCTGAAGTAACTCTTTCAGTTGTGGTTTGCTGGTGATGTGGTGTTTTCCCAGCCTTTTCACCAACTCACTCCACAGATGTTCTATCGGATTAACATCTGGTGACTGAGGAGGTGTTTTCAAAGCATGTAGAGTGTTGTAAAGCAGCCACAGACGTACAATTTTCGCCTTATACTTGGGGTCATTGTGGTATTGACAGCGAAAATCATTTGCAATGCCTAGTTTTTCTGCGCTCTTCCTTAGATTGTCTTTGAGTATTTGAAGATACACGAATCTGTCCGTATTCCCTTCGATGAACATCAGTTCCCCCACTCCTGAGTGTGACGTACACCCCCAAATCATGACCTTCACCACCCCTATGTTTAACTGTGGTCTGCAAGTTATTTTGTTCAAACTCAGTGTTTGGCTTTCGCCACACCAACATTCTAACATCATTGCTACAAATATTGGAATTACTTTCATCTGAAAATAAAACTTTCATTCTTTCATCTGTTGTACTATAATTGTGTATCTATGAGCGGAACATGGGATATTATAGACATTATTGTAAATGCAAGAGGGCGAATACTTTTGTCCATGACTGTATACAAGAAACTTTTTGATTACTGTATTTAGCTGAAGTGGTCTGTAATGTTTCACCCACAAAGCGAAGGTTCGCAAAGTTCTTGTGGCGGTGGTGTCATAACACGGATCCACGGAGTAAAACATCCTTCATCAAAGCTGCGCAAGTTAAAAATTCCTCCGCGAGTCGGAAGTTGTGTTCCATCACACGCCTCGCTTCTCTTGGCAACTGCTCTGACGTACTCCGCGAGTAAAAAGGGGCCGTTTGGTGGGCGGGGCCTTTGTAAGTAGATCCTCGGCGAACTTCTTGCTCGGGAGTTGGGACGTCGTTCTGTCCACAAGTTCGCGCACAGGTAGGGCGGCGAGACGAAGAGAAGGGCCACGCATAATCAATGCCGTGACATAGAAAGTTTTTGCTCGCACAGTGACACAGAAACAATTACATTGAAGCAGTTGGTTGTTCATAAAGTAACACGAGAGTATTCAGAGCTGGAGGTTTCTATGACGCCAGTAAGTTTTCAAGTATGTGTTTGGACACACGTCCTTCAACGATTCTGAAGAGAACAGTAGAAATCAGAAAACTATAATAAAACATTATGGAACATGTTCTATCGTTATGTTTCAAGCTTAAGGAGATTTAACCAAGTACGCATTTAATGATTTCTTAAATCTATAAACTAAGACCGTAAACAAAAACATTTTACTAGATAGCAACTTTCACTGGAACAGCAATTTAGGATTTATCCATTTTTCTCCATAAGGTACATTAAAAAAAACATTTTTCCGGAATTTTTTGCACAACACGGCATTACTAAAATCTTCTCACTCTTAATAGAATTTTAAAGTGCATTGCCTTTGGTAATTTTTGATCAATGATTGCTAGGAAGAAATACATTTTTTTTTCTTACGGTCGATTACAGAAGTACCTAACACTAGCGACAATAGTCCAGAAATAGGTAAAAACTAAAAACAAAATGGGTAACGCAATATCCCATGCCATGTCAATCCCTAAAATAAAATCCACCGTAAAAAAATGTGTAATTTTTGCTGAAAAATTGTTTGTATTTTTACAAATGTTTGTAACGGTACACAAATTAATCTTGTAAAATAAATGTTTGTATTATACTGACCAGTATTCAAGCGTTCAAGAAAATGGCGTACACTCAACAACGTAAAACCGTGTACAGCTGTTTGTGCAAAAACTTGTTGTGATGTAATGTATAAATGCATTGTATTCCGATTTTAATAACGTAAAACACTTAAAACAACTCAAATAACCATAACAAAACAGAGACAATTTTGAAAACACGTGACGCTATTACTCATTAACTGTGAATGTTTCATATCAACACAATACTTCAATACTATTGTACAGGTATTTACTGCTACATTAAATGCAAAAATTATATTGAAGTTCGAAAGTGAAGTTATTATTGTGGTTAAGGCTATGA
Organism: Clitarchus hookeri; assembly: GCA_002778355.1. Classification (NCBI taxonomy): domain Eukaryota; kingdom Metazoa; phylum Arthropoda; class Insecta; order Phasmatodea; family Phasmatidae; genus Clitarchus; species Clitarchus hookeri. The sequence goes on from NQII01003582.1 coordinate 190,029, forward strand.
GATAAAAAAAGGAGGCACGTGGGTGCTGGCCCCTCTGCTAACAAGGTGTAAGGTTATTTTTGTGTTTTTTCGAGATTTATGTTTTGATATAATTTTGTTTAATTCATTGTCATTAATTTATCACATATGTTTTCTAGAAGAAAAAAATTATAATTTTATGTCAATTTCTCAATAACGCAAATTGTAATACAAGCACATCATTTGTAACATTACAAGTTTATATTTTGCTGATTTTACAAGAAAACTGTTTGTAGTTCTACAAAGGATTTTCTTGGCAACTGGGTTCTCGCGAATTTTTCTTGTAAAAGTACAAAAAAATGTTTTCACTGTACAAACTACGTGTTGCAGGTCGAGGGGAAAATTCCGTAAATGCCAGATGGCCGGTAGTGATTCCCCATCAAGGGTAAAGTTTCGTGTGTTACTTCAGAAAGCGCGCTCCCCGAGTCGCCTTAAGCACTCCCCTTCTTCTAGGCCTTGGACACGCAAACGATCTCCAACTAGACGGCGGCCATAAATGCCAGACGCAAAATTTATTAAAGCCGCATCGAGTTTCTCGCAGACCTCAAGTTTCAGGTCGCGATGCAGCTGCCATGTTCAATTCTCCCTGTCTCCTTCGTACCAGGATACAGGCGTTGAGCTGACGTCACGAGGAGCACGCGACGATACGAGGAACTCTCGTGTCGCAGGATAGCGGAAACCTCCCACTTTTTAAGACTCCGTCATCCAGGACATGTTTTTGTCAAGGACGATAGCTCGTGTGCCACATGCATCGTCACCTCTACGTGCAAAGCGCACCACTGGCGTGCAGCTTTCCCTACACAAAACTCTCTCACTGCATCTCCATAATTTTATGATCGATGCGAGTCCGAAGCTTTACCGGCGTTGTTATGTTTCTGGCTGTTATATTCTTACAAAAGGAAAGGAAAAAAAAACTTGCAGCATCCATTTTTGTACCATGAACACTGGAAGTTGTCTTGCCACGAGAGGAATGAAGTCTACTGAAGGTAAAGTGAGCATTTAATGAAGGAAACCATCGTAAAAAACTAGAACACTAGACATAAATACATATTTGCTGCAGTAAGCAGTAGCATGCAGGCTGCTAGTAAAGTTGGCAACGGATTAACAAAAATAGTTCCTTACACTTATCGTAGTGTTGCGAATGTAAAGTTTAGATATTTAGCCACTGAGGTTAGTGTTTATTTTTTATACCCATTCGGGTCTGAATTTGAATATTATTAATCCACGAACTTTGCTAACAACTCTACGACACAGAGTAGATAAGTACGCACAGGTGAAATAGCGTGGAGATTCCTTTGATGTGGAAGAACCCATTCCTAGAGACCTGCAAAATTCGCGTTAATTTCTGGCAACGCGCTAAAATTCACCGTCATATAAATATTCGAGTCGTTGGCATTTGTTTATTGGCTTCTGCAGCAGTGAAGGCCCATTTTCTTTTCTGATTTTGTTGGATGTGGTTGGGCCTGCCTCTCGTTAGTTGCTTGCTATTGGCACAAAGGCGTCCAGGGCGTGTCCGAACGAACAGTATTCCAATAACAATCGCAGTACCAAAGCACAGGTGTGTGACGTCTAGTCCATCTTGAAATAATAACGCGAATTTTACAAGTCTCTACTCATTCCTGATTGGCTGCACAAGGCTCTGAGAACGGGCCTTATGTATGATTGGCTACTGCGTGCTGCGCAAGATTCCCTGGACTTCAGGCGGGTGCTGATTGGAGAACAGCGTTCCGACATGTTGCTGGCCAGTGACGCCATATTGCTGGCGTGTGCGGCTGGAGTTCGCAGAATAAATGGTTGTTTCATCCCTGTATTCTTAAGGGGCCCGCCTGGTTGCAGCTTTATTCTGCGTTTGAGACCGAGAAGCGCGGGAGCTATAAGGGTTACACTGGCACGCGCTATTAAGTGCGCCATCGCCGCTAAGCGCAGGGCTCTGAACTGGGGTGCAATGTTCTCGTCGTGCTGCGCGTACCTATGAAACTTTCAGCGGTGGAAAGTCTATAGTAAGGATCAGTGCATGTCCCTGGAGTACTTTTGTGTGTATATAACCCGTATATTTTGAGATACAGCGGTTTGAAAAAGCCGTTTCTCACCACGTTGGAGTGCTCTGAAATGGTGTTTTAAATACGCGTGACGTCTCAAAGTAATCGACAGGCATAGGCTGAAATGTGCGTTCTTTTCGTAGCTCAGCACACTGGGCGCACGTTAAAACCTGGGGTTCAAACACTTTGCAAAGCAGTTCGAGCGCCGGGCAGGCGGGCGCCTTAAGACTGTTACTTGGTTTGAAGGCAGTGAGAATTTGGTATAGGAAAATACGTCATTTTAATGAAATTCGTTTTTTAAGGGATTCCTGTTAAAGATTAATGTATATAACAAACAACGTTTTTGAGCAGAAAAATATATGGCTTTGTTCTATTGAAGTCTTTTGCGCCATTAATCTATAGTCGTTTCCTGTAAAAATCAGAAAACTTAATAACTAAATAAAAAAATTACTGAAAAACAAATAGTTTTATTTACTCGATTCGCAGCTTGAGAGTATGATTCCTCACGCTGAGGTTTTTGATTCAATTTTATAACTTCAAAATTGGCTTTTAAAAAAAAAACAGAATTTCATTAACACGTATTTCCCTATACCACATTCTCACCAAACCAGGCAACAGCCTTAAGAGGAGTACACAGTTGAGCGTCCAAGGTCACGAAACGAAGGAGCTATACGGGCGACACTAACACGCACGTGTAGTGCCTCATCGCTCCTACGAGTAGGGCGTTCAGTGTTTCCATCGTGGTCCTGTACTGTACAGTGGGACTTATTACACGCGATGAAAGTCCACATACTAAACTACAGCCGTATGTTTGTACTTTTCTCTTGTCGCTTAAGGAAACTGCATAGGCAAGCTTTAAAAATGCGATATTTAACCATTTTTCACGAATTTTTTCTCTCCATGAACATAATTAATATATGTTAAAAGTAAAAACATAGAGGCATAGATAATTGTTTTTTAATTTTTCTGGCATTCGTATTTCAAGAACATATATTTACCGAGATACGCGAATACGCGCAAACAATGATTTCACAGAAAATGTGTCACTGTGGACTGCTCTTCAGTACTCCGTGTCTACGGTTTTATTTGGGTGTCGCTTGAATTAAGTGGTAAGGCTCAAAGGAATATGAATCTTACCAATGGCTGAGGGATATCAAATAATAAGTAAAAGTATATCCTTTGCAGGGTTTTCAAAAGTGCTCAATTAGCAATGAACGGTCTGTAGCTGATGGAAATACCGTCGACGTGTTGAGAGCGCGACGCCCACACGACGCGAAGACGACTTGTGTGTCGCGCCAAACGCTCGGTAAAGGCAGAGCGGGAATTTACGACGAGTGAACACGGTGGGAAAAGAAGTCGTGGAGGGAGGTGGGGGTAAGAAGGAAATGTCGCAGTGCGGGAGCCGCGCCGTTCGGAAATGTATTACGGGCCAGGTGATAACTTTCGTTTTATGACTAACACCGGCCGAAGAATACGATATACAGCCCGCCTCCCCCCTCCTGCTTGACGGTCGCAGACACGCGTGCTTATCCGCGGCACGTCTCCGAACTGGAATTGAATAGCGCCGGAGAGCTGTATACAGGATGGTCTGTAAACCGCAAGCGAGCCCGCGGCATACGAAAACCGCAGGCAAGCCAAGATGGAGTATGCGAGGAACCGAGCTCTTTTATTCCAGAAGGGGGTGTGGGTAGTGCAGCTACAGGAATAACGGAGAAGCATATTTCAGAGTTTCGGTAAATAAACACGTCCTTCGAAGGCGTGTTGCGATGGGGCTAACACATCAAACGAAACATTTTATTGGGCAAACTCCATTGCAGTGGGTCTCGTAGAAAACGAGAATAATGCGTAGAGAAAACAACACAGAGGTACAGAACAGAACACAAGTTGGGCTTTCGTCAGTACGCCTGTGCTGTCTTCGTTGCATTGTCACCATTTATTATTTTTTCGGTCAAGTTTGTGTCGTCGCGTCCACAAGTTGCTTCTTGACATAATTCCTTGTTGAGAATGCTATGTGATTAATTTTGTGTATCTGCTGACGAAAGCCCAACTTGTTTTCTATTCTGTTTCTCCGTGTTGTTTTCTCTACGCAATATTCTGGTGTTCTACAAGACCCACTGCGATGCCTAGAATAATGATTGGTTTAATTAATAAATCATTTCGTACCGAGGTGAGACAAAGCTAGAGTTCCACTTCCGCCTAAATCTATAGAGGCAATACAAGGTTGATTAGAATGGATACCATTCTGCATTTCAGTTAAGTGTGGGAATTTCAGTGAGTGGAATATACGAGTAATGCTTCTCGGGACTCGGGTACGCAAATAATTTTAGCAGCAATGTTGATATATTAGTAGTCAATTCCTCTTCATGACGCGGAGGAAAAGTCTGAGTGTCACATCACACGGTCCTGCACACAGAAGATGAGGCATCTTTACTATAGCGGGCACCGAACACACACACGATTGGNGGGGGGGGGGTTTGTTGTGGACGTTTAATACGATTGGCGTATATTGCAGACACTACGTCGGAACAGGCATTGGCACGAGAAATCCCACAATTTTATGCTGACAGATGCTGAATTACAGCCCAGCAGATAATCCAAATATTACTGATTCTCGACTAACTAATCGCTTCTGAAATTAAGTTAAAAGAAATTACATACTCGCCAGTAACTGATAATGTAAACACAGGCTGAAACGAATCGTAGAGACAAACTCTACATCTTCAAAGTCTTGTTGAGATTGTAATATTAAAATAGGTTGCTTCAAAAATCTTTCTTGCACTCCACAATACGAACATTTGCCCATAGTATCACACACATTTCTATCAATTTCAATGTATATTCGTCGTAATGAGTGTTTGGGAAATAAACAAAAGGTTACGTTTGATACAAATTTTGACTGTGAATCAACTCACCGATGCATTTAACGTATTCAACTGAAGTGTCTGTTATAACTTCGCTGTCACCTGGGGCGTCTGAAAGACATTAAAGAAGACCAACTCATACCTACTGGCGGAAACATTCTAAAAATAATTTTTGCATCTTGGAGGATGAAGATATACGTTCATAGAGAAAACGACACGTCAGTCATTCATTACCTGCTCGGGCCACTAATGTGTTTACTCACTGGTTTCTTTCGTGGTGTGACGATTCTTTTTTATACGACTTGCCTACACGTGATTCAGTCACCACATTTCTCCTTTTTTTATTACTGGCTGAAGAACTGTTCAGGATGTATTCATACAACTGTGGTCCAATCACGAACGCAGCACACGAGTACACGTCCTTGAAGCCTCACCTGTCACCGAAATATTATATGAATCTACGGACCTCTATTCATGAGGACTATTGCAACATACATGTTTTAACATGGCAGAAATACACTGACATGCCGAAAGTCAAGGAATAGTATAGAGTATAGCTACTAGTCGGTGGAAGTGAAGCCCTTCATGGACTTCACGTGCCCCCACCACAACGGGATATTCCAGCAGGATAACACACCGTGTCATCGGCGCAAGTTGTCCAGAATTGATCCGAGGAACGTTCTGGAGAGTTTCAACGGCTGCTGTGGCCACCTTGTTGGTCCGATATGAACCCCATCGAGCATTTATGGTACGTGGTGGGGAGGCAAATTCGCTCACAAGATCCCGCACCTGTAAATAGCAGGAGTCTGTATGTAGCTATCCAGACGGCATGGGTCAACATCTCTCCACACGTATTTCGTGTACGTGTGTTATCGATGCCACTGTCAGGAATGTCGGGTTAGTCGGGAAGTGGCCAGAGGCGTTGCTCAACGCCGCCAGCGGACACAGGAGTGGGCTAGTTCCTGCGGGCGACCCCACAGGAAGAAGTCCAGGAGACTGTGGTTCGGCGGCCAGGATACGGACCCCGCCCCTCCTGGCACACCTCTACGGACGGATGTGGCCCGTTTCTCGCCACGCAGCCAAGCTGCAATCAAGTATACTGTATGTAGATCATACATGGTTACTTCCAGCTCTTCTGAATTCCTGCTAAGGTTATACTTTCAGGCATTCCTACACCTCATGATATAAAAGATTTACTTTGGTGTAGAAAATTACGTACACCAAAGCGACAACGCACAGTATTTGACGCACTCTGTTTAATTATGTTTTGCATGAGAAATATCTCTATCTAACCAGGCACTGCCAGCATTTTGTATTTTTTATTCATGTTTATAATGAATGAGATAGTAAAACTTATACATAAAATATGAGAAAAAGTTCATTTTATCAAAAATAAGATTCTTTTACGAAAACAGAACTTGAGATAGAAGACATGTTTAGGAAACATTTAAAAACGTCATGCATGGGGTAAGTTGTCAAAGGTTTGATTCAAGAAGTGTTAAGATAATACGTATAGACAATAGGGAACAATAGGCCTATATGACAGTTCTATATAAACAATATGGACGAGAGAGTAAAAAAAATTCGGGTGTGGCTGAGTTAGAGACAGGGTCGTAGGTTTTACATGAAGTGAGTGAGTGAGTGAGGAGATTTGGGTGGCTCTTAACATCGAGGTCTTGAGAGCCGATGAGTGTGAATCAAGATGAGAATGGAGCAGCTCCAGAATACAAGGGCGGGGGAAAGAGATATCACTGAGGAAACCTACCGAACAGCGTCATCATCCGGTGCGATTCCCTCGTATGAAAATTCTGGAGCGACCCCACCGTGAATCGAAACGGGTTAGCCTTGGTGGGAGGCGAGTAGTCTAACCACTCCAACACTGCGGCCTCGTCAGGAATGTAAATGTTTTACTAATATGCAAATACAAAAAAAAAACACTTACTTCACTGGCTATAAATTTTTACGGTTTACGTGGAAAATAACTTCAATTCTGAGAACTATTTTTACTAATTGGCTGCCAATTTAACTGGGGGACTGTGAACTGCAACCAATTAAGCAGTCTGTACAGTAGTATATATGATCATATTGAATAAGTTGGGGGCCTAGCTGGAGCACCGAGTGTAGGCAGCCACGTACCACGGCGTCCAAAGAATCTACTGACAGTTCTACGTATGAAATAATATAATTTTATGTAGCAATACTTTTGAAAGGCTGATTTCAAAAGTGATCACTCTACCGTGAACAGCCTTTACGATAATTAATTTTGTTCTGCATCTGTATTCAGTGAGGCGAGAAGTAATGCACGTTGTTTGCCATCCACCCTGTGTTTCTTGTTTCTCTTATTCACGAATGAGCAGACGCCGCTGCATCGACATTTCACAGCGGAGTCTGCTGCGGCTGCATGTGAAATGTGGATAGTATACGACTCTCGTGCATTACCTACGTGCCGTACGGGACACGGGCAAAGGCGATGGTCGATTTCGAATTCGTCTAGCAGATTTATGTTTTACCCGTAAGTTATCTTCAAGAAGTTACTCTGCTGCGTCGACACATAAAATTCTCAGAACGTCTGCTACCTGCGACACTTTCATGACAGGCGACGAATTCCTTGAATATTTACTATATGATGCTTGCATAAACCCATAAAATAGGCCTATGTATAACCCAACATTGAAATAAGAATTTAAAAGTTCTTCTACTAGTTGACAAGTAACGGCTTCACGACTGCCAACTGAAAAATTCAGCATATCAGCATGTCGACATTTCAACGAACTCCTCAGTTCGTAACTCAAACCGGACATGCCAAATAAATACAGTATGTTACTGACGATACTTCTGCACCGTGAGCAGAATATTTTTTTATTTATCGCTAGCAGGTAAGACATTTTTAGTTAGCAAGAACTGCAGATAGAATTAAAAAAATTGACACACTGTCTCCCCTCATTCCGAGGGTAGTCAGGTATGTTTTAAATTTTTATCTCTAATAGTTTGTCTGCGTGATATCGCAATCTGAATCCTGTGTTATAAACTGCCGAAGGAAATACTTAAGATGGAATGCAATTTCAAATGATACACCCAAAATCAAGCTTGAACAGGACCCTGAGATCCTTTCACCAGCGTGTTTGTATACTCTCTTAGTTTATGTTTTGATAAAAGATAAGTAGTAGTTGGGGGGGGGGAGGGTTAAGGGCAGTATTACTTCACTGTAGATTCAATTTGAATGCACAATTTTGGTTCTCAGTAATGAATGAAACCTGCAATCACAAAATACAACATCTCGTAAAGTTAACTGTTAAATTACATGCGTCACGGATGTTTATTCAGTTAACACAAAAAGGTGCGAGTTGATGTCATTTTGTTGTTCCTGGAACATGTGTTTTCACAATGTTTTGGTATAAAAGCGACGATTAATTCTTGAATTTGTCAAGTGTCAAGGTAAAATTGTTAGGAAACTGAATGTTTGACTAATATGCCATTTCGTACTCTAATATATATAAAGCAGATAAAAACAAACATGATTAGCCATAAATATCAACATTACACTCGCAATACAACGTGAAGATATGGAACTATTTTTCTTAATTCAATGCTGACTTAACTCGTAGTCTTCATGCAGTGTGCATGGTACAGGTTATTCGCTGTTTCTTCACACTTATTGAATTAAACCTTTGAAAACACACCCCATGTATGACGGGCGTGATTATTTGTTAAATATGTCATACATCTCAAGCGTTTTATTTATCTGTTAACATAAAAATGCGTTATTTTTTAAATTATAAATTGAACTTGTACGTTTATTTTATCCTTAAATGATGGTATTTTACATTTATAATTAATGTAAAACATGGAGAAAATAGGTGTGTTGGTAATACCTAGTAACAGATAGTTCTTACACTAAATATTATTACACTTAGTGCGCTGTCCCTTTGGTGAATTTTCTAGATTCGGTAATCTTTTCCATGAGGCGGAGGAATATACTGGAAATAAAACTTTTTCAAGGTTTCAGAAACGTTGGAAGCAACCGTGAATATACTACAGTGATTTATTTTTAAAGGTAGATTTTAAAAAGTGCTCAATTTCACGGGGAACAGCCTAAGACTACCAGGCCCCAGTCTTCGCGATGGACTAAAGATGAGGTAGACCGATCTCTCTGGCTGTGCACAACCAATCTCCGTGTCCCAACACTGAACTACTTTTCTGCCATCACGTCTAGCGAAAACGGCATGGTTCGGATTTGAGGTTAGAAAACTGATTTGTAAACAACTGCTTTGAGATATATGTTTACTAGCTATAACCAATTTGTAATGCAGTTTGATTAAATTCAAACTGGTAAAAGTATTTTATTTATATAATAGTGGTTGTAATTTAAACTTTAAGATATAAACAAACACTTTCGTCACTGTTGACCATGTGACTGAAAAGTTGTATTCCTTTGGGGTAGATCAATGTTGGGCACATGAGCAGAAGACTAATGAGCGGACCTTGCCATTAATCTATGGTTTTCTCCCGCCATTTGCAGGACGGACGGCACTGCAGCAGTGGCACACGCTTGCTGAGGTGGAAGAACCTCGCGGTGG